>CM055838.1:21041416-21298916 GCA_029490765.1 Euthynnus affinis
AGAGAGCAAGTCCCAATACATTGGAGAACTGTGGAATACATATATACCCATCAGACAGTCAACATTTTTGTAAAATAAACTGCCTAATATTATGTAAACTTCTGCTTTCCTGTACACGAAGCCAGGACACTGAAAAGTGTTTACAGACATTAGATAATTGTTTACAGATTTATAGAGAAAGATAGAATTTTACCCAAGACTACATTTCGCAAAATATTTTGTTGGCATACCTACAGTATGTAATCTCCCTAAAGGCCCAGAAGTGCATATTTGAAGTGAAAAGACTGTTGGGTTTAACTCTATTTGCATTTAATTTCAATGTAATTGATAAAACTCAAGAGGCGGAAAAAAACGCAAAGCTATGTCAGTAATTTATTTGTTGGCAAACAACTTTCACTGTTACAACAAATATTAGTTATGAGATCATTCAACTTGGAACCCATACAAAAAGAATAAATAATTAGCAATAATATTGTAATAATAATCATGATCATAATAATTTAAAAAAAGAAACAAAAAAACCAAACAAACCCAGTGCCACTTTATTTACTCCTGCCTAAAGTCAGCTTTCTTTCCTCCAAGCTTGTTTTGCTGTCTTTAAACCAATAAACAGATAAATAAATAATTTCTCTCTTGGGGACATGGATGGGGCTTGTGGGATACATGTGCAAGCTACACTTCATACACTTATGAAATTTCCCTCCTAAATAAGTAAACATTGGCTTTCCACATTAGACAGTGCTGCTGTGTGCAGAGTTTTCACATCTTCAGTACACATATATGGTGTAAAATCATGGCATTTCACAGGTGGAACCCACCCGTTTTCAAATAGTGGAATTTTTTATTTTTTCAAGTTTAGAGAATGACGTTTATTATTCTC
Organism: Euthynnus affinis; assembly: GCA_029490765.1. Taxonomy (NCBI): domain Eukaryota; kingdom Metazoa; phylum Chordata; class Actinopteri; order Scombriformes; family Scombridae; genus Euthynnus; species Euthynnus affinis. The sequence continues at coordinate 21,042,297 of CM055838.1, forward strand.
AGCATTCTTTTTCTGTACAATAAGATCTCAACCAGCACAGCAAGGTAATGTCAATTGGTAGACTATTTGGCAATAGAGAGGATATGCTTCATATACCATTCATATGTTATTCAAAATAACTGGTGTCTTTGTAATTTTTTCACAGAGGCTCCTCCTAAAGGAAGGAAATGCTTTAATCAACAACAAATGAAATCCTCTTCCAGTAAAAGCTTAAACATAGCATTTCCATAGCAACCATCTCCTTCGTAACTTAGCCACTTCATTTTCCCATAAATTTAAATCTACACAGTGGTAAAGTATATAGTAACAATTCATTTGCAAAATGTAAGTGACAGTGGTGTTGCTATAAAAGGACCAGAATGAAGTGTGCGTGGGGTATATGCGTATTGATTAAGGAGTGCTTAACTGTCTCTGTATTTATGAAAGAGTGACATGAAAGATTGTTCCTTGCTCGTTCTGTAGTCTACATGTGACCAGAACATATCATGACAGTTCAGAACAGTTCCACAGACAAAAGGTTTGCAACTTAAAATTAAAAAATAGGACTTGGTCATATGCAACATTTGAATCTGTATCTGTATTCTGTACAATACATAGAAACTGTTTGTGATTTCTTCATAATCCTTTGATAACTGAAAACTTTTACAGAAGAAAGGATAAGTAACAGAACCCATTCTTATTTTTTTTTTGAAATTCAGTCTGTTGTAATATGATCTTCCTTATTTGTTTTCAGTGAAATACACAGTAGCCGCAGTCACTACAACTTGCAGGAATGTTACACCAGCCCAGACACAACTCCAGTTTAGCAGATACGAACAGGTAGAGAGTTCAGAACATCAGAGTGATATGGTTACAGTTCAGTTGCCCAATAAAGTAGTTTTTGGGATTGGTAGTGAGGGCATATATAATACATCCTCCACTTGATTGGCAGGTAGTGGGGTGGGACCTTGTTGAGGCCAGTTTATGTTGTGAACACCAGAGTTTATCATCCTGCTCTACCCTTTGGAGAAGTGGAAACGTCATCCCAGTACATGTCTTTTAAAGTGAGACAGAAACAGACATACAGACAGACAAACAGGCTGCTCCTTTAACCAGCGCTGGGGGCCACACCCCTTTAGTGGTGGTAGTGGAAACTATATGCTATGATCTGCTGGAGGTCCATATTGGGGAACATGTAGGGCTACGCTCAATCCAAGATTCCAAATCAAAGTTAACAGGTGGGGTAAAATTACAGAATCCCTCCCCCTTCCTTTCCTTTCCAGGTTAGAAGTTCTACTCCTGTTTGATGTTCACAAAATGTCGCACAGCACTGCCCTCTCAGTCTGCACCATTTATGACAATACATTCAGTCCCTGCTTTCCTTTGACCGTCAATATCTCAACCTATTGTTATGAAACATAGTTAACTGTGAGTTAGTCACTCACAGCACATCAATCCAGGGGCAGGTTAGCTCAGTCTGTCAGTCAACAACACAGAATGATTTTCATTGGAAGGTTGGAAGTGTGAGAGTGGGCTGGGGAGGGATAGAAGTCTTTTGATTGGCTCTATAGACTGGTAACCAGGTGAGAAGGGTCTATGGGTGGCTCCTCAGGCGACGAATCAGACTCCTCCTTGTTGGCGTTAACCATGTATCCATCGCTGCCACCACGGCCCATGTGGTAGTAGCTCTGTAGCTCGTGAAGGTGGTTCCTGGAGCCCAAGTTTGGCATGCTCTTATAATAGACGTCATCTAGCTCTGGAGCAGTGGCACTCTTACAGGGCTGCAGCTCCCCAGAACTGTCTTCCTCTCCATCTGTTAAACCGTTCATCTGCCCATCCGGGAGGTCGGTCAGCACTGGCATGCTGGTGTACAGCGAGTCTCTATGGTTGGGTGAATGTGCGTGTTCGTCAGTGTGCTCATTGGTCAGCAGGGGGAAGAAGCTCTCGCTGGTCTCCTGGGGCATGCGTCGTGGCCTGGAGAAGCTGTGAGGGGGAGGAGGAGGTGGTGGGTGGCTGTCTGGTGGAGGAGGCCGTGGTGGCAGGAGAGGGGCGTTGGACTCCTCTCTGATGATCTCCAAACCCAGGTTTTCTTCATGGGGGAAGGCTGCAGGGTTGTCCAGCACCATGGGACCACTGTCCTCTTTACTGCTGCCCACACACCCACCAACTCCACTGCTGCTGCTGCTGCTGCTTCCTGCCATGCTGCCTGAAAGTACCATAAGAGGAATATGGATTAGAACAGATTGCTGACAGTTGATTTTGAAAAAGAAGCAGTGCTTTTGCCAGTGTGGTGGTCATGATTTTGGCACTGTGGCAACAGTGGAGATTACAATGTTAACTAGTCCAAAAATGACTTTTTAACACATTAATTTGCCTATGTTCATGTCAAAAGTTTGGACACATTTTCTCATTCAAAGAAATGGGAAGTTTGAGAATGGGAAAACTTAATATGCACTTTTTTGAGTGAGGCACCCTCTCCTGGTATGGGAAACTGATCACTGCCATTCCCAAGATTTTAAAGATCTCATTAAATGGGCAACTTTTGGAAAACTGGTCTTGCTTCATGGAAAATAGTGCATCTACAGTGATGACTCATTTTGCACTAGTGGTTGTAACTAATAGGTCCACTGAATAAAGTCATCAAACATTCATCAAAAATCCCTCCTGTGTGCTCATCCTAACCAAGAAAACTGCCTTTTTCTCCATAACTAAAAGCCCATTGGTTACTTATTTGATTGGCTCCTTACTGACTGGTTTCAACAGGAAATAAATGACATAAAAGAAAGTAACGATACTATTTTAGTGAGAACTTTACTGCAGTCTGACCCAAACGGACAAAACTGTTTACAAACCCTAACTGGCGGAAGGTTGGTTCTGCTCTCCGTTTTCACTTTTCACAGTGTGAGTGAGCCAAGTGGGGGTGCTGACTTTGCTTCATACACAGGTGCTTAGCACCCCACTTAAAAGACGACTTCATCTGCGTTTTTTCCCCTGGGTTGTTTAAATGGAAATTCCCACTCAGCCATTAGCAAAAAGCAGTGATGTGGGTTAGAGCGCTGACCCGCTAGTCACAGTGGATTCTACTCTGATCCGAAGCCATTTACTGGTGGGAGGAGGGCTCAAAGTTTTTTTTAAAACTTGAGCAGTAGCAACAGTGCTCAGTTCTTCTCTGTGGCTACTGGCTAAGTGGGCTAGGGGGTTTATATCAATTTATATGTAGCAAGGTCATCATGCAGAAACGTGTCAGGACACGTGGGAAAAGGAGGGGTGTTTGGGATAATGACATTTTGATGCTAAAACATACGTACATATGACCAAAATTTGAATTTTGGGAATTTTAATACATATGGAACACTACTGGGAAGCTACAAAGTGATAAAAAAATCCCCCCCTCCTCGAAAAAAAATGGACGTGCCCTTTAAATTGATTTTCAAATGTGTATAGGAGGAGTGAACAGGCAGGAGGGTGTTTAATTACTCATTAGGGTAACAGTGGCCCAGGATTCCAAGTTATGTTTTTCACAAGCAGTATCCCTGTCTAGATATGCATTTACCATCTCATCTAAATTTATTTAAACCAAATTTGTCACCTCCATTTGCCATACTGCTGTTGACCAGCTTGTTCATCAGATTGTGATTTCGCTCGGTAGTGGCCCTCTCATGGTTGTTGAGGTAGGATGGGATGTAGTTGGAGGTTAACTCCTTCAGGATCTTCTTCTCCAGGGTTGTCTCCTTGTGGTTACTGTGGGGACCGTAGCCGCCACTACGGTCTAAAATCTGGACGCAGTCACTCAAGTACTCACTGCTGGCCATGCTGTAGTTGTTGGCATGGTTACCATTAAGAGGGAGTGTGTCCATAACACTGGAGTCTCTTGCGTTGTTCAGGATACCCTCTGAGGAACAAATAATTAAAAAAAGTAATAATTATTAGAATCTTTAAATAAACTAAGTGGATTCCTCAGAAGAAAGATTTTAATTATTGTTGATATCATAGAGTGTGCTGTGAATTGAGGATTAAAAAGCAGCAATGATAATTTTCTTGGAAAGAAAAATGCTTCGAGCGTCCATAATTCATTTAGGAGAAATCTCAGAAGTACTTTCTTTTCTCAATTACTGCCAACACTACAGCAACACAAAAAGAAGAGTTAGAGCCTTATAGTATAATAAGATAAATGTTTTGAAGTGACATTTAAAGAAATTACATTACAAGTAATTTTAAAGCCAAATCTATGCATCTCAATTATAACAATGCATTCAGGTGTGTAAGCTCAGGTCCATTTGCCCATTGGATCCACAATACAATATAGACACTTAATACTAACGTTTTTTTTTAACAATATAGATGTACTGCACTTGAGAAAAAAATGTTTTAATGGAATTTTCTTGAGAAGTGGAATCTAAAATTGTGTGACAACTATATGACGGATCTTGTTTATTTTTTTTTTAAAAAGGCTTTAGCATGGCTGACAGCCAAACAAAACTACTGTTTGGCAGTAGACTGGACTGAAAATGTTAGGCAGAGTGCTTTGGAAGCAAGAAAAGAGAGAATAAAGTCGATGTTATTGAAGTAGTTGAGTATTAATTTAGCCCATACTTGTGTCTCGGTAAGGTGCTAATGGACAGCATGAGGGAGAAGAGAGAAAAGAGACACAGATGTGAGTTCATACGTTGAGAGAAACAACTTTCAGCAGCTACGAAATCAACAGTTGCAATTGTAATTGGAGGCATGATGAAAAATGTTTGACAAAGAAACCTTGTGTCATTCACAAAATCAAAATGTTCTTTTCTGGGCCTGATTGTTAGCTGGCTGGTATCGTATGGTTCATTATATTTTTAACACAGAGAAAACAAAAAAAACACACCTCACGAATCACATTTAAAACATTGTATATAGAGCAGAAACAGAGTAACACAAGCAATACACAAGTCCCAACTGACAAATACAAAATTACATTCAAACTGAAACACATACTGTATAAAATAGAACATTCACACAAAATAGTGCAAATATTTCATGGCTCCCAAGTAGCTTATTAAAGATATGGTGAATATGCAATCATTAATATACAGTGTGCAACTGCAGTACAAAAGAGCAAGAGAACTTGTTACACTGTTCTGATAAATCATCACAAAATGTTCATTTCTACATTTATATGCTGTGAGAACTGCCCAGTGGGTGTCCTTTTTGAAAGATTATTGCAGTGATTGATCGCCTCACTTGGGAGCCATAATAAGGCTAGATCATAAATGCAGCCAAAGGTGTAACACATTAGCAAACATTTTAAAATGAAATAACCATGCAAAACCAATTGTACTGTAGTGAAAAAAAGAACTGTACGTTTCCAAATGTTGTATATTTATAATAGAAACATCAGGCACACCTTGGGTGTTGTACATGCCCACGGCTGGGTTGTTATAGACTGCCGAGTCCCCCAGGAGAGTGTTATAAGGATTGTTAGTACCATGGGGACGAAGGAGAGCATTAGTTATAAGATGATTAGCCATGGCTCCTGGTACAGGCAGATAGAGAAAGAGAGAGGAAGAGCAGCAGCCAAGTCGAGAGAGGAAGAAAGAGGAAAAGCAACAGCCAAGTCAAGAGAGAGAAAGAGAGAAGCACTCGAGAAAAAAAAGAGGCAGAATGGAGATAGAAGTTGAAGGAGAGAGCGTGTAGACATTGCAGAGTGGAAGTAAGCAAGAAGGAAAAAGAGAAAAGGAGAGTGAGATGGAAAGTGAGTGTGTGGAAGAAAGAGGGAGAGAAGAGGACAAGTAAATCAAACAAGCAAACATAGTTTGAGGTGAAAGCCAAGAAAAAGCTTGACAAGTCATTCTTGCAGCCACTGCATACAGGCCGTGGGAGGGGAGGAGAGAGAGAGAGAGAGAGAGAGAGAGAGAGAGAGAGAGGGAGAGAGAGAGAGAGTAGCATTGCTTGGGGAAGATTGTGCTGCAGTTCAATACGCTTGAGCAGAGAAGCATGACTACAGGATAGTTAATGGACAAAAGGGGCCACAAAAAAAGTGTTCTCAGTGCATTTCCTTCCCTAGGTGGGAGACAGATCATGTACACATTAAGACACTGCAGAAAAACAGAAGACGAATGACCATGACAGTTCCTATGCATTCATCCTCATGTTAGATATAACGCTATATAAAATACACTGCCACTACCACTACTCCTTAGCATGTATATATAGTAGCGTCAATACAGTGGCTGTAGGTTAGAGGGAGAAAAACTGAGACACTAGAACATCTTAGAAGCACAGTATAGATGTGCTAAGGTAAATGGAAATAGCACTATACATTTGAAATATGCAACTCCTATGTTTTTAGGATAGCTCAGGTCATATTCATTCAGCTTAATTACCATTTCTCTATCAGAAACAAGAAGTTGGCTAGCAGCCTGGACTTGGTCTGTAAAATACAGCTCAAGGTAGAGAAAATGCGTAATAAATTAGAAACACTAGATAAAGTGAAATGCGACAGGATACTGAATGATTCATAGGCATCTGGGTAATCCTTTTTAATCTTAACTACCCTGATTTGACCCAAACTTAATATGGACATTATTTATTGGCAACAATGTGTGTTAATCACTAGTAACATTATAAAAGTATCAGTGTAAATATGTCATGGTTAGCAGACAGCTAATTTGCACCCATAGTCCCAAAACAACTAAAAACACAGAATAGATGAAAATATTGCACATAATAATGAACTTTAAAGTTAAAATGAACCTATTCTTTCTCGATTCTACTTTCCCCTCATTTCAACAAGTCAATCTCCTATCAGAATATCCAATTTATTCCATTCTATCCTTACTCACTAAGCCACAGTATGCAGTAATTTGAAATCTACTGGCTAAGTAGCTCTCTGCACCATACTTTAAAGTGTGAGGGAAGGAGGAGGAGGGGGTGTCTTAAGCCCTGCCTCACTAAGTGTGTGATAATTCAGGCGCTGACACACACCGTGTCTGCTTTAGCATCAATCTGTCATGCTAACAGCTTATTAGTGGCCTGAAGGAAGCAAGGGCCACACCTCGACTTAGAGACTAACAAATGGCAGTGTATGTGTATGTGTGTTCCAGTGTGTGTGTGTGTGTGTGTGTGTGTCAAAATGTCTAGCTCTTTGGGTGTCTATGTCCTCATTACCCTAGTCCTCTGACAGCCATACTCATGGATTCTTTCCTTCCAGTCCATTATTGTGGTTTACTCTGGAGGGACAGCGACAAGCGAACTAAGCCTGATACTTAGTATCTTCAGTAACCTTCATATAGTTAAGATAAACTGGGCCGAGAATACAGACCCTCGGGTGGAAAACACTCCAAAACTTTGCTCTACTTCACCTTATATTTCAGACTCATGTTAGAAGCAGCAATGTCACCTGGAGTGACACACAGCTACACCCACCCTAATAACAGAGCATTAATTTAATGCAACGCTGCGTAACTGAGACCGCTGGTGTTCAGCTCAAGTCTTTAAAACACGCTTTAACTTAAAGGATTTCTCGCCCACAATGCTTCAAACGATGACTATCCTTGGAAAAAGAAGTATAGAAGCCCCCTGCAGCACAGTCAACTCTGCACTCTGTAGATTTATAATGGGACCACAAACTGGTTGATGTTTCAGTTTTGACAAGAGTCTGCTCCTAACTCTCCTTCCTGTAAAGTCATCCTTTGAAGCAGCAAAGAAGTCGCAAGTGATATTTACACTCTGTTCTGCTAATCTTCCTCTCTAGAAGAACATAGCGCCATTATCAGAAGTTTGGACTCCTACCACTTTACTAAATGACAGCTTATGCTGTCTGAGCCTCCTGCTATTAATAAAGTAGATATGGTGACAGTGATGAGGATGCAAATGGTAGGTATCCTGTGGTTACCTCTGTTGAGCGTGGCAGAGCTGTTTATGTCTCCAGTGATGAAGGAAGACTCCTGTTTCCTCACAGTGTCATTCCACATCCGCCTGATACGACTCTATACACAGGGGAAAAAGAAAAGAGAAAGAGAAAAAGAAGGAGAGGAGGAAAGGGATAGAAAAAGTATGGACAAAGACACAGAGGAGCAGTAATAACGAAGGAAGGAAGGAATAAAAGAAGGAAAAGGAGCAAGTCAAGGGAGGAAAAGACATGACGACAACAGAGGGAAAGAAATATGGTAAGAAACATAATATATTAGGGAGGGATGTGCAAAAGAAGGGCAAATTAGTGCAGGAGAGGCCGTAAAAAGAAAAGAAAAGCAAAGACCAGCAGGAGGGAAACAAGTGGGGGAAAAAAAATCACCCATCAATGCCATTTATATTCCATCTACCTGTGTGTCAGCATCAATATGTAAGGGTGTAATTCAGGTTTTGGGCTATCTCCACTTTCAACACAATATGCACATAACTCTGCATATATATATAGCATTCAAACTTAATCATGTATTCAAAAGAGTTGGTTTGAATATGCTCTAAAAGAACACTGAAACTCTTCTATGCTTGCCAAAATTTTAGCTGAAAGTGAACAGTGATAACCCAAAACCCTCATGGCATGTTCTGGCCTCACCTGAGAGTCTGCTGTGCTGTAGCGTCCAGGTGTGCAGGCAGGTAAGCTCACCTGTGAGCCTGTGGAGTAGCGGCCTGGTGTCCGTGAGGTGGTGGTCTTACTGGAGGAGGAGATCGACGTCTCCACGCTCTTGCCGCTGCAGCAGTGAGTACGCAGACATTTGCCGTACTCTTTACGCACCTGGAAGAGGCGGAGAGAGTTACACACAGACACATTTCGCACATTTATTAAATCAAAAAGCACACGTGTGGGAGGAGGAAATGACCCGATGTTCCACTTTTTGGGATGAATGGAAGACATTCATTACTGCACGCTGAAACATATTTTTAAGATGACACACTATGAAAATAAGATGGACTTTAGGGGCTTACTTGATATATTGTCCCTGTGAACATCTTTTCTTACTGAAACTCCTTGTGCAAACATTAACTCCATTACAATTTAGACATTAAAGGATTAACTTTGTGAACTTTCTCCATCAACATCCGCCCTGACTTTATTACTGACACATATCCACCTGAATGGACATATTCTTTAGGGAGACATATGATGCACTTGTACACACAGAACATCTGCATTAAGATCCCAATCAAGTTAGAACAAATAGGGCTGTAATTGCTTTTTAACAAGCTTGTTGGACTGGCAGACGTGTTTTGCCACATGCTCTGTTTGAACAGCTGTGTGGTGAGTTGCTCCATGCATCTTGGGAGAAACCATGTTGGGCCCGCAGCCAAAGAAAACCTCAGCACTGTTCTGAGGACATCTCTCTGGATACCTGATCCTATGGCCTAACACATACCTAAGTATAGTGCACACACACACACATACACACATACACATTGTACTAAAAATTCTCTGTGGGACTGCAGCCAGTCAAGAGTATTAAGAATTTGATGAATTTTCTTTCCATATCCTACTCCACTTTTGTACTCCCAGGCACTGACAGTGTGTGGGAGACTCAGTAAAAATATCCCAGGATGTGTAGGCTCTTGTTGGAAACCACATATAATTCAAATATAAGAAGTGATACATATGTACTCTCTTAAATGCCTCTAATCCTTAAGGCCATCCAAACCCAAAACATATATAAATGAGTTTGTCTTTTAAAAAACAAAATACCTAAGGAGCTGTGTGCAAATGACAATGAGATCACTATATGAAATTGTGGAAATTATCAGAGAAACAAATCTGTAACCAACCAGCCAATTAGACATCAGAACAGACACACATTTCCACCATTAGAGCTAAATATTATCAGAGGTTTGAAAAAGCTATTCCAGCCTTAATGACCTTGCCTGATGATGAAAAATGTATTTTCTGTTGGGAGGAGACAGACATGCCGCAGCACTAGCAGCTCAGTTTGTTACCTGCTGCCAAAAGGCAAGACAGACAGAATAACGGAAAGAGAGAGACGGAGAGAGGTAATGAGAGCGAAAAAGTGAGAGAATCAGGCTGCCAGTAGAGTTACTGAATGACCAGTCAAACCTGTGACAGCTCTAACTGTCTGCAGATATTTTTGGTTTCTCTACTGATCAATGCTAACATGTGTGTATGTATTAGTCTGCCTGTCACACTGTCTGTCTATTTCTGTCAAGCTTTGTCCTTGTGAGTGTCTTGCTCACCTTCTTCTGCAGTATGCAGTGGAAGATGAAGATGAACATGCCCTGTAGAGAGTTGAAGATGGTGAAGAGGTACGCCATGATCACGGTGCTCTCGTTGATGTACATCAGGCCAAAAGCCCAGGTGAGGCCCAGCAGACACAGCAGGGCTATGGCCCCAATCACCCAAGACCTACAGAAGAGGGAGGACGGATTGGAAGGAGAAAAGTTCAATCAATTACTGTATGCTACCCTCAATCTACTACATTCATATTTATGTGTCTACATAGGGAGTATTATCATTAGCTAGCCTACTGTATGGCTAATGGACAGCATACTTTAACCATAGAAACAAATGTCTTGTCTTGGATCAGAAAAGCCATTCAGTTGAGTTTGATGCATGTGGGACCATGAAGGAGGAGTAAAGGGTTAGAGAGGGTTCATTCAGAGCCCCAACACTGCAGGAGCGGGATGGAGAAAACCGTGGGAGGTGTTCCCTAAAAGAATTATACTCTTACAGAACGGATAAGAGGACAGCGTGAGAGAGTGAATTTGCTCATCTAGATACCATCTCGAGAGAGGCGGGGGAGGTTACAAGCTAGCTGACATCAGCCACTATCGAGAAAGTTAAGACTTTTTCCAAGTTATATCCATACTCTATTTCTCAAAGTACATGTTTTCATAGTAGGAAGTAGGTCCTAAAGTCTGTTAGTACAATTGTGACTATAACAATTTTAATGGAATTAAATTGAATAAAAGTTTTAAAGGCTGTGAACCTCCATTTCAAATAAAGCCTACTGTGTGAGTCATAAAAGGCCGAATGTCAGAAATTCGGTCATGTCCAGGCATGTGTATGCATGGCAAGTTCTCGCCTGAGTGTGTGGCCATGTGAGTGGCTCCACTGGGCAGTAAGTAGAGGGACATTACAGCCATTATAAATGACATTTCCCACTAAAGGTCACAGTTTCTGGTCTGCCACTGCTCCAATGATGGCTGTTAATTTGATTGGCTGACTGGCCAGTGATCACCTCTCATGCTAGCAGATAGAGACAAGGAAAGGGGGTAAGGAAAGAAGGGTGGTAGTGGGGGTGGGGGTGGAGTGAGAGAAGAAGACAGAGGGGGAGATATAAGGAGAGTCAGGAGGAAGGAAAAGAGAGAGAGAGAGACGAGGAGAGTAAGTGAGTGAGACTGAGGTGATTGATTCGATGTTGCCCTCTGTGGCACCATTCAGGCGAGACAGAACCTCCAATAAAGCTCGTCTGACGACCCTCTTCAATAAAGGGTACACTCATCCCTCTCCTTTCCATCCCTCCATCCCACCTCTCCCTCCAGCACTCCCTTGAGCCATCCTTCCTCTCTCAGCTCTGTTTCCCCTTGTTCACATCTCACCATTATAATATTTCAATAGTACATTAGTTCTATAGGTCAAAGGAGCAGCTCACAAATCACAAATGAACAAGTGATCCATCTTACAAGGCAGGAGAAGGGTAGTCAAGTCTGGATAATTTAGGGATATGCAGAGACTCTAGGCTGGTTCAACAGACAACAAGCAACATTTCTCTAGGAAGATGACAGGCATCCTCATTGGAGAGTGGCCTTACCAGAGCCAATCCACAACAAAGACAACTTATGACGGCTTGGAGTTAAAAAGACAAAGAAAACAAAAGGAAGAAAAAATAATAAGACAAAAAGGGCATGATTATGGTTAACGAGTAAATGAACCACAATAAGACATGACTAATGAAGTGAAATAGATTAAAATCTATTCAGCCTTCAGTGTGCTCAGAGAGACTAAGGGAAGTCATTAAAAAAAGTAAAGAAAAAAAAAGATCCAAAAGCATCATATTCTAAATCATTCTTTGATTTTCATCTTTCATCAGGCTTTTTGATTACATTCCCCTGAACAGCACTGAAGCAAAGATCAGCTGGCTTCTTCTTTATTCCTGAAACGCTTCCCACTTGAAATCCTGCTTAAAACTGTTGTCATGAAAGATACATTGGCAGTAATATTTGAATGATAAACAAATGAGTAAGCAACTCCGCGATTTACATTATAAATTCGGAGCTGGGCCTCAATAAGGCATTGAGCTCTGAGCCATGGCATATTGTTTGAATTAGACTGAGCCTTTTTGTCTCGGGCTGCACTGGAACGAGAAATAACACAATCCTGATTAGTTAGCTAAGCAGACGGAGTGCCAGTGTTCAGTGAAAATGAAGTCATATTTCACTGACATTCTCTGAGGGTGATATGAGTAATGGTGACATGATGGAGAATAATAGTATGATAAGTTCAATGAGAAGAATGTCAGACAAAAGTGAAATGTACTTCATGCAACATGCTAATGTGCCAAAAATAAAGATGATGGACATTAGATGAAAAGGGATAGTTCAACATTTTGGGAAACACCCTTATTTCCTATATGTCCAAAGCTATTCAAATCTAAAGCTCACTATTTAACATGTTATATCTCTTTTGTTTAATTTGTACATGAACCTAAGGGTAACAATGTCAATTGTTTCACTGTGTGCCAGACTATTTCTTGAAGTCACTGCTTCAAGAAATAGTCTTCACTGGTTGCCTGGCAACTGCATAACCCGTAAAAACCACAAGTTGTGGTTCTTACTTTTATATATATATTTTTTTCTTACCAATTAAACAAATAAGATATATTGTGTTAATTAGTGAGCTTTAGAGTTGCTGATAGGTGAATTTTGTTACCTTTGGACTGAGCTGGGCTAGCTGTTTCTCCGTGTTCATGCTAAGCTAAGCTAACTGGATCCATCTTTCTATTTATCACACAGATAAAAATGATCTTCTCATCTAATTTGGCCAGAAAGCAAAAATGTCAAACTATTCCTTAAACTGAATCCTCACAAGCATGCATAATCACACCCGTTTTAAGAACCGGGCATACTGGTGTGGTGGCAGGATGATATATACACATGTACTTACTTGATGTTGTCCAGACATCCAGAGTCCGGTTTGAGAATGGCTGTATGGTGGAACATCTTATAAAGAGCGATACCGAGGAAGATTACATTTAGCTGAAACACACACACACATACACACACACACACATACACGTTAATATTCTGTGGCAACGAGCCTAATTAAAGACACAATGTCACCACAACAATTCACTCACACACAGTGCATATCATTTCATTTTCCCTTCCAGCAGTAATTGGCTTGGGGACACAGTATCAGCCCACAATCAACAACCCTTTATGTGCTCAAAATATAGCAGCTTGAGCATCAGGGAAAATTCAGCAGTCATTACATCCATTGAGGATCATTGTTACAATAGAAATCCAATTCTCACAGATGCTGTCTATTCTATTGGCCTGCTAATGCATAGATAGGGTGGTTTAATAATGACTGTCTGGGCTGCTGTGCTGTCTCTCTGAAGCCGTATGTGTTACCAATGGGTGTAGAGTCATATCAGAGCAGTCCCACCTGCAACGCTCCCACTTACAGTCACGGTTAGATCAGTGATAGCCTCCCTGACATTTCTAAAATGAGTGCAGAGCATCAGTGTACATGCTGACATTCACCTAATTGGGAACATGTCCCAATGCTTTCATTCTCTCTTTCTCAAAGATTCTTTTTTATATATATTTTTTGTCTGTCTGTCTGCCTAGTCGTCTGTTTCTTCTTCTGTGTACTTGTTCGAGGTATGATGCATTTTTCTGCTCCTCAGACCAGTTTGCTGACTGATGAGGCATCATTCATTGACACTGCTCTATGAAAGGACAAGAAAAATGGTCAAACTGAGTTCACTGGCAGTCTGTGCTCCCCTCTTTACTGTGTAATTGGGTGGCACTGTAATGAAGTAGCTAGGCCAGGAGGAAGCACAGTGCCTGGGCTCTGAGTATTGAATAGATTGTCAAATAAGTGCCTGGGAGAAACATAGCTTTGTTGAGTTCTTATCATAATCTGCACGGTTTATAGCAGTTTGTGCTCCATGCCCTTCCAAAGATTTCCAGCTTGCTGGAATATGTGCCCACTTGAGAGTTAATCCACGAGCGGGAGTTATTAAATTGACACATAAAGTTCCTTCTGCTTCCACTTACACTGCTGAGAAGCTCAGGAAAACCTTGCAGGAGATTAACGAACACCTTAATGTAACCCATCGTTCCTGCATGAACATGTGGCAGCCGGCCTACTCTTTACATGTAGTGCTGTGTCAAGAGTGTGTGAGCATGCATGTGTGTGTATCTCACCATGATGATGAGTGTGGCAGGGCCTATAAAGCTCCAGATAAAGTACGTATCCAATCGTAGCCAGCACCTAGAGACAAAGAGAGAAGAGAGAAAGAATGAGGAAGAGGAAGAGAGAGATGTCACGCATGAGAAACAGAGGAAAGAGGAACATGAGAGGAAGAACGCATGGGGATTAAAAACATGCTCCAGTCTCAGATGGATGTGGGGTAGCAAAGATTTACCATCAGAGGAGATGATATGCATCACAGTTACGCAGCCACACACACACACACATTTAGGCAGGAAGGGGGGAAAAGAGCAGCATGTTACATGACATACAGTATATCAAATGCATTACGACAGAGGGAGAACAAAAGGAATTTTGCAAGGATGAAAAAGTGAAAGCGAGAAAAGATGTTGCAGGATGGAGCACAGCATATGCACACCACAAACATACATCACACACACAGAGGGGGAGATGGCAAGGGATGAGCACCTGTGATAAATAAAGCTTTACCTCCCCCTTAGGGCACAGATATATGACACAGCCACATCCTGTGGTCGCAAAAATATGACATGACTGTGTTCATCTGAATACTGAGTTGTGGATGCAGCCACGCTGTGCGCTATTTATGGAGTCTGGGGATGATTGTGATGAGGTTAAAGGAGAAAGAAGAGACATGCAAACACACACACACACAAATATTTACACAAATATGCACTTACACACTGACAGATAGAAGACACGCATGAGCACACAAACCCGCGCGCACGCATTCATTTCTGACCCCAAGGTTAGCGTTGGTAGTAAAAGATATACTGCTGTATGCTAAATTATACTACCTCGAACATCTTCTCTCATCAACTGCAGCATGCGAGGGAGGAAAAAAACAAAACGCCCCCGAGTGCCCTCCACTGAGGTCAGACCCAACGGGTTGCACAAAAAGGTGCCAGAGAAAAACCACTGGAGCAAAATGGCCGACTGATTCATGACCAGCTGCTTTTGAATTATTAATCTTTCAATTTCCACCACATTAGAGAGCCCTCCATTATGGTTCCTGACTGTGTCACTGTATCCTCCATTAGGGCTCCTTTGCTAAGTCATAGCCACCTTCATTATAGGATGTGAATGAGACTCAGTGCCGATGGCTAATACGGGGGGAATGGAGGTGCGTTATGTGACAAGGTGACACAGCAGGGATGGCGGATGATATTTTCAGAGGTTTTGTCTCAGTGTATTATGTCAAACATGATAAGCAGCGCCATTTTCAAGGCTGGACTGATAAATGAGCCATGTAACGCACTTTCTGCTTTTAATGACAGGTACTTTGCTGTGAAGATAGTTGTGTCAATTTCTTTTCAAATCCATCAGGCATTTCATTAAAAGCAGAAACATTGGTTGTTTGGGTAAAATATCATTTTACACTACAAGAAAATGTTTTTTTGGTCAAATGAATCTTTTACACCCTCTCTGATTTCTGATGAGATAAGCTCTACAGTACGTTAGTCTTGCAAAATATATCACATTTTGTGTTTTTACTGTTAAACCACAGCTATTATCTCAAGACAAGTCTCCTAGTCTTTGACTGGCTAATGGCATGTAGTCTGATTATTCATCCAGAGCTTGGCATTCAGACTCTCATGTTTTAATGATTATCCCACAATGAAATATTGATCTAAGTGGCATACGGATTGGTGTGGCTTGACGTTAAACACTGCTAAATTCAACCCTTTTCCAGTCTTCAAACTTCTGTGAGGTGATGTGTAGCTAGCAGGGAGCTGTGGGGTCTAAACTACAAAAGGCCCAGGGAGCAGCAAGAACGTGAGCACATGTGAATCATTTAACAGTCCTATAGTGTCCTGTCATTTTTCACATTCTATATGGAGCTTCTCATCTATAAACAATTGAGGGAAGAGATTTTTCTAATACAGTTTTTTTAAAACATCAACATTGTTAATGTCTTCTTTAGTCCTTATGATTTCATACAGTCACAGAATGGAGGACAGGTCACGGACATGTATATTACACCATATACATTATATGCACATTATGCATATAATATGCATATGCACTGTATGAATAAAATGTTGGTCTTCTTTCAGAGTCACAGCATGAGTGGACAGGTCACGCATATGAAAGTGTTCATATGTTCACTCCTCTGTATTTGTGGGTATTATGCATATACTTCATATGAATGAGATGCTGACTGCCTTTCCTTGGATTCACCCTGTGACTGGGGTGGGACAAGTCAAGCATGCATGAATATGTTACTATGTGCTCTTAATGTATGTCTTCATCCTACTCACTATTTTGTGCTTTCTCCAAGGAAGTCAGCTTTTCTTTTTTTTTCTTTTTTTTAAACACATGTGCAAAACAGCTCGGACGTGTGCATATCTTGACAAACTATACTTCATCACTTCCATCCCTCCATTCTCACACTCTCACATTTAAATCACTGCTTTCCTCCCTCAATCTGCTCCACCGTGCACCCCCTCCTCCTTCTATCCCACCTGTTAAATCCTTCCATATTCACACATTGTCGCTGCTGTGCTCATGCAGGCGCTCTGTGGTGTGTCCTCCCCTGCTCGTCTCCGTATTTCCCTCCCCCTCTCTATCTTTCTATGCCTCTCTCTCCTCTCTCAACCTCTCACTATTGACTCTTCAGAAGTGCCACAGCTTGTAGAGTCCAGTGTGGCAGACGCAGCCAAAATGACAGCAGGCACTCCAGCCTACCATGCCTCCCCTCCCTCCCTCACCCCATCAGCCATCCTTCCTTCACGCTACGCTTTCTTCGCCACCCCTCTATCCTTACACACGGTCGGTGCCGTAGCTCCTGTAGTCCACTGCAGCGGAGACGGCCACTATGACAGCAGGCACTCCGTATCCTGCCAGGTAGAAGTACTTAGTCCTGGAGTGTTCGCTCTCAAACACCTCTACCAGCATGATGTAGAGCTGTACCCCTTCCAGGAACATCCAGGTGAAGGCTGCCAAGAAGAAGAAATGGAGCAGGGCCGCAAAAACTGCACAGGCAATCTGTTGAGGGAAAGGAGGAGAAGATTTAAAAATACAGTAACACTACAAACAGAAATACCCAGAAAGTAGTTAGTCTGGTGGACACTGATGAGTTAGAAAGTGGGAAAAAAATGACATAAACACTGCAAGCGATAAGGCTATGAGTCAGAAAAAGTAATCATTTATGATATTTACATAAAGAAAGAAATGTGTGAGGGATTAAAATGGGGCCACCAATACTGGAATAGACAAGAGAGGGAGAGGATAAGGGAAACAGAAATACCAGGAACTCATAATCATAGTATACTCTAACAGCAATTACAGGCGACAGAATGACTCAAAATTACTTCAAGATAGCAGTATTAACTGAGCCTCTTCCACACTTTACGTCTACATCTGCAAGTCATCTAAGAAGATAAATGAAAAAATATAAGTGTAAATAGAAGTTGGTGCTGCAGCCTGTGCTGATTGACCACATTTCAAACAGAAGTAGCGAAGCGCTTTAAAAAGAGGCTGAGAGAAAGGGCAACACTGTTGAAAATACAATATGATTCTTGTCAATGCTGAGAATGAACGAAATAAGTGGAACTGCTGCAAAAATGACTCAGCAGATTGGTATAAAAGAGACAAAGCACACATAAAAATTGACGTATTTTAGAGCTTGGAAAAAGCCAGCAGTAAAATTCAGTTTAGATACTGAATAGTTGGAAATAATTACAGTTTTGCTATGCTGCTATTGGAGCTGAACCTCATGTTTTAAGTGAAATATATTATCAAAATTCTGTACATGCTTGGTTATCAAGTATCAAATAAAAACTAAAACATTGCACCTTTACCAACTGGTGGTTTTACCTTCACTTTGAAAGTGAGTAAATGGATTTTAAATCATATTGTTAGTAGCCAGCGAATAGTGACGGATGAAAGGGATGTAAAAGTGTTAAAGAGGCGGATGATAAAATACTTTGAAAACCCAGCGAGAGAGTCTCCTGAATGTAAAAAAAGAGAAAAACAGAGCAGCAGAGGGTGGAAAATGAAAGAGAAGTATCAAACCTAAAACCGGATTAACAATTTAGGCAATAGGATGGGCAGAAAAAAATGGTGCTTAAGGAAAGAGGCAGAGGATATAATGAGCGGTGAGATTTGGCCTGTCATGTTCGTGGCAATGTTCTAATCCACCGGTTCCCAACCTGGGGGTACTGACCCCCACTAGGGGTCACCAAAGTTTCACAAGGTTGCAAGGACTTCTTGGTTTTTAGGGGAGTAAGAAACCTTTAAAACAAATATATATATATACTGTCTATCTCAGCATTTCATTCATTTCTGTGAAGAAAAGACCTAAATATAGTTGTTTTTAAAGTTTAGATGTTTTTTTTTAAAGATATAAAGGTAAGGGCGTGGTGAATACATGAACACAAGCTACTGTATGTTTGCTATCAGTTTAACAGCCTCGTCCTGCATTAGAAAAGTATGTTTTTAAAACAAATATAGAACTCACAGAACAACAGCTGAGTGTCAAGGAGAAGAAAACACTGAATTTGTCAGATAGTTCAAAATAAATAATACAGAGAATTCACATAATCTGCTCAGTATTCATCCAAATAGCTCATTTTACACAAACTTCCTGCTGCTTCCTGTGTTCGGTATTTGGGTTAATTACATAGTTATCAGTTGTTCTGTGCTTGTTATTGTTATGCATTGGATATAATATGAAATATCCATAAAATATGTCACTTCGTCAGGGGTCTTCTGTTTACTCAGTGATAGAATAGAGGTCCCTTAAGGAAAAAGGTTGGGAATCACTGTTTTATCTAAAGAGTCATTCCTAAATCATTGAATGGGAACGCTAACAGACAGACTTTTATAATAGAAGGGTTTACAGCAAGAGACAATTACCTAATGTCTGAGAGACAATGAGTTTAGGGGGCAAGGGAGTCACTCATTTCCATTTCTAATGATCTCACAGTGTAGCTTACACACACATACACACAGATAAAGACACGCACACACATGTACACACGCACACAGGTAAAAAAAAAAAAAAAAAAGGCTGCTTATGCAAAGTCATTTAGTTTTCCTGCTGGAATTACTGGCTTAACCGGCTGCGAGCTAAGTGATGCTGAAGATGTTAATGGAGGTCACAAATAGTCACCAGTAATTAACGTTGAATGGCACACAAGTATGGCAGCGCACATGCATACAAAGAAACATGATCCCATCCCGCACAAACACACACAAATACACACGGACACGGATAAACACATTCTATCAAATTTGTTTTGTCTCCTCATTTGCAATAAGAAGGGTTTCTCAATGAACACTCAACGGGAGGCAAAGGCTTTTTGAATACTATGGAGGAGATAAAGGATACAGCCCAGAGCACTTCCTCCCCCAAAGACATATACTCCATAATGACTCAAAATGCTATAGAGATAAAGAAAATGCAGACTAACAATCACTAAAGACATCTATAACGCCAGAAACCATATTTTCCTATATGTTGTTAATGTTTGAGTGACTTTGCCTAGAGGAATTAAAGGAGAATGTTTCATCTCTGAATCTGCCCCACAAAATGTTCGTGTTAATGCTATTGTAAATGCTGTGTGTGCAAATGTTGCATTTGTTGTACTGAATATACACTATTCCACATGTAAAAACACAATAGTAGAGGAGCAATAGTACAGTACGTCTAATAAATATTTATATTAAAAAGTCTAAATGATCAATTTTATGTAAATTGTACTCAACATGGCACAAAGTTCTCCCAACCTACATTACTAACAGCTATGTAGCTAGTTGGCAAACAAGCGACAATCTCAAACTTACAAATCTCAAATCTAAACAAATTGGTTTGTCAATAAAAGAGGTCAAGGAGGTCTTTTTCTATATGTTTTCTTTAAATTTAGTTGTTGTTCTTCTTCTGCAGTTTGTGAGCCGCAGAATCTGAGCACAGTTCCACTTGAGCAGTAGAGGTCACGCATCATTAACTATAATAAAAAAAGTTCTGGTAATATTTGACTAGTGCTAGTGAGAGACAGAAAGTGACCGAATTAGGTTGGCACTAGTAAAGTTACATTAAGCCTATTTGCACTGAGGATTTGCAAAGAGAGGAGCACTGCTATTGAAATAATAATGAATCTTCTTAATGTTTTGGTTTTTTGAGTCAACTTCAGCCAGACAACCTGCTACTCTGAGGAAGGCATTTCTGAGATTAGCAGAGAACCTGGAGAGGCTTGGTCATTTCTAATAAACTGCTATGCCCATAAAGATGTAGAGTGTACTGCTTTCATGAATAGTTTTTACTGTACTTGAATGCATTGCTGACTCGGAAGAATAGGCATCATTGTGTGCTATGTCAGTTCAATTCAGCCTGACACAGTGACCCAGAATAAACCCTAAGCTGAATGTTAACATGCATTATCTGACCCTGCTTATGAGAAGGTGTAGTGAACTGCATGTTATATTAACCTAAAAATGTCATCATTTACACATCTGTGAACCCATCACACCCAACAATGGCAACAATGTTATTTTAACACAATGATTTGTATTATTATATTTGCACATTACATGTAATGTTTATACTGTGAACATTTGCACATACCAGTCAATATCTTGTAAAATATTTTTATTAGCTCTTTTCACTCACTTAGAATCAATTTTACTGTTTTAATGTGGTTTATAGACTTATAAACTAAGTTCGGGAACCAAAGACCACGCCTTAAGCACACCCCAATCTCCGCACCACAGAGTACTTAACCACGCCACATTCTTCACTCTCCCTTTCCGTCTCAGAACGTATTTCGCACTGCGACGAACACACGTACCACACTAACCTTACCATGGATCTCGATCTTCTCCTCCACGCTTCGGACGACGAGACGTTCGAAGTCCCGGAGACTTCCCCAAGCATCCGATCCTTTCGGGTGCCTCGCCAACGACCATCGGTTTCCCTCAATTCAGCCCCTCGACCTCCATCCTCCGCGGACCACAGTCCTTCCAGATCCTCACCCCCCAGCAACTCCAGGGGAAGATCTAGCGCACGACGTCCGAGTGAAGTAGCTCATTCCCGGCGTTCGCCTCCTCTTCGCTCCGGCCCCCGGGGTTCGCCTCCTCTTCGCTCCGGCCCCCGGGGCTCGCCCCAGCGTCGCTCCGGCCCCCGGGGCTCGCCCCAGCGTCGCTCCGGCCCCCGGGGTTCGCCCCAGCGTCGCTCCGGCCCCCGGGGTTCGCCCCAGCGTCGCTCCGGCCCCCGGGGCTCGCCCCAGCGTCGCTCCGGCCCCCCGGGTTCGCCTCAGCGTCGCTCCGGCTCCCGGAGTTCGCCCCCCGCTCCGCCCCGGCTCCCGGAGTTCGCCCCCGCTCCGCCCCGGCTCCCGGAGTTCGCCCCCGCTCCGCTCCGGCTCCCGGAGTTCGCCCCCGCTCCGCTCCGGCTCCCGGAGTTCGCCCCCGCTCCGCTCCGGCTCCCGGAGTTCGCCCCCGCTCCGCTCCGGCTCCCGGAGTTCGCCCCCGCTCCGCTCCGGCTCCCGGAGTTCGCCCGGACGGCGCAGCCGGCGAACAGAGCGCTCTCTCCACCACCAGCACGTCTTCCGCTCCTCAGCCCCGAATATTTCCGACTGGACTGTAGCCCGCTTAAAGCACGTCCTAAAGCAACACAACATCCCTTTCCACCGCACCGACAACAAGGCAAGACTGTTCCAATTATTTTCCAACTCACTGCAAAACTTCTCCCACACCTGTTCAACTCCTAGCGAACTTCCGGGTTCCCAGCGCCGCGCGCGCAGTGACGCTCGTGACGTCATCGTACGTCGTTCCGCCGCGCGTACACCCTCCTCCACTACCTCAGCCTCTCACGCACAGGCAGCCCCCGATCAGCTGCAGGTTCACCCCAATTCTTCCCCAGTCTTGCCTCCTGTTTTTCCTCCAGCCAATCCCACTTCCAGTACATCGATACCACTTGACCCCAGCCTCCATATCCCACCTCAGGCTCCAGTAACAAACGTCCCCCTCTTTTCTGCCGCTCCGGCTGCCCCTCCATCCGCACCTCCCACAGCTTACGCACAGCAGGCACCGCCAACCTCGGGTCCCGGCAACCCGCCTGGCTATTTCCAACCTCTCCCTCCTGTTTCATCGTTTCACCCCACCCACAACCCACTCGCCAGCACCTCTTATCCAGCAGCAACCGCTCCGCCATACCCTCCGGTTCTGCACGCACCCGGCCCAGGGTTTTTCCGACACCCATGCCAGCTCCCACCGGCTACACACTAGCGACAGCCCAGCCACCCGTGCGTCCCCAAGCAGCAGCTCGACCCTCCCCCGTGTCATCCACCCTCAGGCAGCAAATACTTAATGGTAATTACATCGACTTAGCACAACTAATACACCCTTCAATTTCTAACCCTCTCATCCCCAGAGAAATGTTCACAACTTTCGGCCCCGTGGAGCTTAAACATCCACAACCAACACGTTCCAAGGACCTCACATCAGTCGAGTTTGCCTTTGCCTTTTCATTATTCAGAGACGTCATCTGCACAGCCTTCCCAGAACGCCGACCTGAGCTCGATGATTACTTATCGCTCATCCTAGACCTGGCTTTGCGCTTCGGTGGCAACGGTTTCTACGTCTACCACACCCTTTTCGCCTCGCAAGCCGCCGGTCGCCTCCATCAATTCAACCAAGGCACCTACTGGGGTACACTCGATAACGAAATCTACTGCAGAGTTTTCGCGGCCCGTGCTTCACTTAACTGCAGCTTTTGCGGCGCCCCCTCCCACCCTGCCACACTGTGCACACTAACCGACCCCCTGCCGCGTGTCTCAGCACCTATGAAGCGGAGCCCGGCCATTCCTCCCGGCTTGCCTTCGGCAGCCCCCCCACTATCCATCACACCAAAACCCGACACAAGCACCCCGTCCTCACTTGGCCCCATTCCCAAAGGCACGGACAGAAGAGGGAGACCAGTCCTCTACCAGGGAGGACGGATGGTCTGCAATAATTTCAACGACCTCGGTTGCAACTCCTCCAGCTGCAGATTCCTCCATACTTGCTCCTTCTGCGGAGGAGCCCACTCCAGAACCACATGCCCCCATAACCCGACAAAGCACAAGCTATGTAAGTATCTCAACACCCCCATAAACATCGAAGCACTAGCCTCCGCCCTCCAGCACCACCCAGATCCCCAGTTTGTTAATTTCCTTATTCAGGGCTTCACCCACGGTTTTCACCCGGGCCTGCAAGCCCTACCCGAATCCACCTACATCTGCAACAACTTGCAATCAGCCCTATCAGAACCCGACACAGTCGATAAACTCCTTCAAAAAGAAATCGACAACGCCTTCATGATCGGTCCCTTCACCAGCCCCCCCTTCCCACTCTACAGAATCAGCCCCATTGGCGTGGCGACCAGAAAATACTCAGGAAAAAAGAGGTTGATTATCGACCTCTCATCCCCTCACGATTCCACCACCCCAAGCATTAACAGTCTTATCCCCAGCCTAGACTTCTCCATGCAATACACCACTATAGATCACGCCATTTCCCTAATCCGTCTCGCAGGCAAGGGAGCGTGGTTGTCCAAAGCGGACATCACTAACGCCTTTAAGGTCCTCCCTATCCACCCTGACTACTGGCACCTCTTCGGAGTCTCTTGGAAGGGAAAATATTACTTCGCAGTACGCTTAACTTTCGGCTGCAAGAGCAGCCCAAAAATTTTCGATTCCCTATCAGAAGCACTCTGCTGGATCCTCACCAATAATCACAAACTTCCACACGTCATCCACCTACTTGACGATTTTCTCACAGTCACGCCACCGTCATCACCCCCATCACTCGGCCTCACCACTTTAGTCTCCGCTTTCACAGACCTCGGCGTCCCACTGTCTCCAGAGAAAACAGCCGGCCCGAGCACATCTCTGGAATTCTTGGGCATCACGCTTGATACCGTCGCGTTTCAAGCATCTCTCCCCACAGAAAAACTCCACCGCATCTCTTTACTGATCCAAAACTTCCTCTCAGCCGAGTCTTGCACCAAACGCCAATTACTTTCATTGCTGGGCCACTTCACCTACGCCACCCGCATCATTCCCCAGGGCCGTTCTTTCCTCTCTCACCTCCTCTCCATAGCCACCGCCGTCTCTTCCCTCCATGACCACGTCACTCTTGACAGCCCATGCAAGATGGAACTGCAATTGTGGCACCAGTTTCTGTCTTCATGGAACGGCATCTCTTTTTTCTACGACGCCCATGTCACAGACGCCAAGGACATTCAACTGTTCACCGACGCCGCCCCCTCAGTCGGCTTCGGCGGTTACTATCGCGGTCAATGGTTCTCTGCAACATGGCCACCCGAATTCTCTTCCCTTGCCCCCTCCTCAGCCATCTCAGAAATGTACCCCATCATCATCGCAGCCATCCTTTGGGGGCACGAATGGTCTAAAAAGACAATCGCCATCCATTCGGACAACCAGGCCGTCGTCGACATCCTTAACAAAGGCCGCTCTCGCAACCTCGACATCATGAAATTCGTCCGCAAACTCACCCTGGTCTCAGCTCAGCACCAATTCATAATCCGCGCCCTCCATGTCCCAGGCCACAAAAATGCAATAGCTGACTCTCTCTCTCGTTTCTCGTTTCAGAAATTCAAGCAACTAGCTCCAGCCTCCGACCCTCACCCGACCCCGGTTCCACCGTTTTCAACCACAATCCACAACTAAACCCTCGACTGGAACACCTGGCCAACATCTCACGTGACACCATCATCGACAGCATCGCACCCAGAACACTCTCCACTTACCTGTCAGGATGGAAATCCTTCAAAACCTTCCACATCTCTCACGGACTCCCGTTTCCTTCCCTAGACGTCCTCACCCTCTCCTGCTTCATCACACACTCTAACACTCAACTCCGCATCAAGACTTCCACCATCCACTCTTACCTCAGTGGTATCAATTTTTTTGCAAAATTGATCTCCGGAGCAGCGTGTCCAGCCATATCCCATCCCCACATTCACATGATGATGAAAGGACTACGCAAGTCCGAACCACCTCCCAGTCCAAAACGTTCACCTCTCACTTCGGATCTACTGGCTCGATGCGTCCACACACTACGCACAGGCTACTTCAACCCTCACGTAGATAAAACACTTGAATCCATGTTCTTGCTGGCCTTCTTCGGTTTCCTACGCTGCGCCGAGTTCACGACACCTTCTCACTCTTTTGACCCGACTCGACACGCCACACTATCCGACATCACTTTCAATTCCCCCGACAGTCTCACCTACCACCTCAAACGCAGCAAGACCAACCAGACAGGACATCCGCAAGCCATCCTCCTATTTCGCCTTAACTCATTCTTGAGCCCCTACGAACCCATCCACGATTATATACACTCAAGATTATCCTGCCAAGCATCCCTACAAGATCCCCTGTTCACTACCGAAACCGGCAAGGTGGCCACGCGTTCGTGGTTTCACCATCACTTACGCATGGTGCTCTCCAGATCCGGGATTCCGCACAACCTTTTCTCAGGACATTCCTTCCGGATAGGAGCTGCTTCCACTGCAGCAAAACAGGGCATCCCCGACAACACCATAAAAATCCTCGGCCGCTGGAACTCACCTGCCTACCTCTCATACATCCGCCATGATCCCGAATCCATGAAGAAAACCCATCATCTCCTCTCCGCTGAAGTCTCTTTGGGGGCTTCTTGCTGAGGCCCGATCGAGACAGCGACCCCACCCACAGTCTCAATCCTCCACTACGCTACTTACCCTCTCTGCGCTATACCTCTCCTATCCTCTCCCTCCTTTCCCTCCCTCTAACCTAACCTTCTTTCTCCCCATCCCTCCCCCTTTTCCCCTCGAACCTAACCCCCGCATCCCTCATCCCTCTACCTCGACCCTCACCCCCGCATCCTCACATCCCCGACCCTCATCCCCTCCCCCATCCATCCTTCCCTCTCCCAACATCCCTCTTTGCTATCCTTCCCCCTTTTCACCCCGCCTCTTTCACCCCTTCCTACACAATTTACCATAAACATCTTTCCAAGTAAAGGTGTGGTCTAGGTTAATGAAATGTGGTTTATAGACTTATAAACTAAGTTCGGGAACCAAAGACCACGCCTTAAGCACACCCCAATCTCCGCACCACAGAGTACTTAACCACGCCACATTCTTCACTCTCCCTTTCCGTCTCAGAACGCAAGCCCTCCCACCCAAACCCTCAACTAACTATCTCTCTTCTTCACTCAACAGGAGGGGGCTTCTTGCTGAGGCCCGATCGAGACAGCGACCCCACCCACAGTCTCAATCCTCCACTACGCTACTTACCCTCTCTGCGCTATACCTCTCCTATCCTCTCCCTCCTTTCCCTCCCTCTAACCTAACCTTCTTTCTCCCCATCCCTCCCCCTTTTCCCCTCGAACCTAACCCCCGCATCCCTCATCCCTCTACCTCGACCCTCACCCCCGCATCCTCACATCCCCGACCCTCATCCCCTCCCCCATCCATCCTTCCCTCTCCCAACATCCCTCTTTGCTATCCTTCCCCCTTTTCACCCCGCCTCTTTCACCCCTTCCTACACAATTTACCATAAACATCTTTCCAAGTAAAGGTGTGGTCTAGGTTAATGAATTGTAAATTATATTATTTATCATCAACTGACTTCTGTGTTAACTGTATTTTCTCTTACTTTTTATAGGTACTTGTGTTCTTTCTTAGAGTTTTCAATTGTTATGCACCACAACACTGTGGCAAATTCCTTGTATGTGCAAGCCTACTTGGCTTGGCTACTTTCCTTTTTTCTGTTCTGTTTTTTTTTCCAAGTGTTTCTGAACTAACAATAGAATTAAACACATTGTATATACAATTATTGCTATACTATAGCCTCTATACAACACATATTGGCAGCATCGACATCACAAACATAAATTCCACTCTTCTGAATCTCAAAAGATACTTGAAAATAATTGATTGGACAGCATCAGCTTTTTATAAAGAGACCAAATAAAGAAAATAAGCGACACCACTTTGCCAGCACTTTCACAATCGATATCCAGAGTAAATATTGCAAAATCACTTTACAAGAAATGAAAGTCCACAATTCAGTGTTTACCACATAGGCCTGTATTTACACAAGGTACCTAATTTCTACAGTTCAGCAGTGGTGTGTGCAGACTCAGGCAGCACCCTGGTATGAATGGTCAAATGGAGGTTGAACCCATATTCACTATTTAGCCTGAAATGGGCTTTTGTTGGTTTAAGTTTTATTTCTTTAAAAACATCCTCCTCAGAGCCAACAGGATTTCCGGGCAAAAAGAGAAAGACTTCAGCTAGTCTGAGGGGGGAAATGACTAACAAAAGGAACTGGCAAGATGGAAACTTACCATAAATACCACAATACTTTATCTATCCTACACACAGGTCTGTGTAATGTGTACTTCGCATTTCTTGCAACTGAAAATGAGGTTTTTCTACTCCTGTATTATTATAAGGTTTGCCATAAAAATAGTAAAACAAGCTAAATATACTAGTAGCCAAACATTGCAGCAATGTTTTTTTGTCTCCTCTCCTGCTTTGGTTGGCAATGCTTTCTGAATTGGCCACAAACTGTAATATGATTAATCTGAGGCATTGTCTTGCGCTCCGTATAGTAATGATTTAATAGAAAACGGAGCATATGCAGTAGAATAATGCCAATAAGCTCCTTTGTTTTTGCTGGTTTTTCCACATAATTTACAGGAAAAAGTTGCACAATCCAGGCTGGTTTGAATTTACAGATGCAGTCTTTTATTATCAACCACCCAGAGATGTTTCTGTTTTAGAATTTTCTTCCAGGAACGCTGCATGTACCAGATCTGCTGTTTCTTATTCATGTAGCTACAATGTGGTCAGCCTCTGACAGCAAGTTAGTAAACATTTCATGATTTCATCTGCCAATAATGCAGTATGATCAGCAGCACTGGTCAGTGGACAATTATGCCAAGCCTGTGCCAGCACAGTGTGAGTTAATTGGAACGCAGCCTGTGAGAAAAACATTGGATTTTATTTTTTAATCAGTCTTTTCTAACACTGACGGTTTACAGTCAAAGGAATATGCACACAGACACTGTATATTGCACACACACACACAACCCCACCCTACTTACCGGCTGATCAGCCCTGTTGATCCCGACCAGGAACAGTGACTCAGCAATGAAGAGGCTGATGCAGAGGTTCTTATGGATGGTGTTGCGGTCACTCTGCAGCCCACGGAAGAAGCAAAAGGTGAAGATGCAGATAAGCAGGCAAACCAGCGACAACAGGATCCCCACCCACGTGATCACATCCAGGAGCAGGTCATGCATGCTGTCTGCTTTCTGTGAGTGTAGAGAAAAGAGAGGAGTGGATTATTTAATAGCCATTTACTGCTACTTTATTTATCTAGCATTGTTGTGCTTTAAAACATACATGAGTCATATTACAGTAACATGAAACACACTGTAGGAACGCACACACACAGAAATACACACACACCCCCCTTCCACTGACTGATGTGAGTGTGGCTGTGTGTCGCTGAGCGTTCAGGGCCACAGCGTTACGCTGCGTTGCACAGGTGTGCTGGCTCTATCCATCAGTGTCCTGCAACCTGGCAGGCAGAGCAATGTTCAACATAGCACTGCTGTGATGGATCTACTGCTCAAACCCTCACACTGTGTTCACATAGGGCTGCCAAGCTAGCTCTGACCATGACCCCTTTAGAAGTAACACACATCCTCTGGCCCAGAGGGAGAGACTAGGTGTCACACAATATCCAGACTTACAAGAGCCGATTTGTGAAAAGGAACTTAACGTAACAAAAGAGGGAGACAAAAAGCACTTATCCAACACATGGCGGGACAATAAGGTTTTTATCCGCCACCCACAGTGGCTCACGGATATCAAAATAAATGAGGCACTTTCAGTTTCTGATTAGTCAAAGAATTTTTACAATCAAACAGGACCTGCAGCTTTTGTCTCGGATCTAAATTTCTATGTTAATTCAAAGGTATCTGTTTGGTAATCCAGAACTCCACAGGCTCAATATGAATATTTGGAGTGCAGATCTTTTTGTCAACCTAATGTCATCATCCGGCTTGACGAATCAATTGTAAAATTTCCCCTGCCAAGTATGATTACTCAGTACTGGAGAGTCTGGAGAGTTATAATCCATTTTCCAGATGTTGTGGTCCCTTTCTCTTCCCTCCTTCCCCTTTTTTAAGATCTCTTTGCCAGCAACAGCTAATCAAATGATGAACAACGAACCCTTTGATTCTGCCCATGCCCTGCTGGCTGGCACTGCAAAATAAACGCCTACCTTGACCTCCACGTGGGCCATGAGAACTGCAAAGCTGGTGAGGTGTGTGCAGGAGCAGCTGGTGTGTGTGCGGTTGGTGGCCAGCAGTCGACAGTCCTGTGTAGACCAGAATCCTGTCATGGTGCGCTTGGAGTAGCTCCAGAACGAACAGTTGGGATTGAAGTTCTCTTCCGAATGCTAGGGACAAGAGAGGAGGAGGAGGAAGCATGAGTGTGATAGAAACCGAGACAGAGAGGAAGAAATTGAAAGAGAGGGACAAAAAGGAGGAGAGGCAGGAGGTGCAGGAAGTCAAAGAGCAGATATTTAGTCATGGGGAGGTGGGAGGTAGAAACATGGAATGGTGAAAGAGCCAGAAAAAAGTGAGAAAAACAGTGGGAGGAGTTGGAGAAAGGGATGGAGAAGAAGAAACACAGTGAGGGAGTCAAACACACACAACAACAAAACAACAAACAGAAGGGACAGAATGCGAGAGTGCAGCAACAAATAAACATGGAGTCATGGCAGGAGGTGACAGTGCTATGTCCGTGCTTGTTGTGTGAGATAGTGGAGTGTAGGAACTGCTTGTGTTGTGTAAACTGAGAACTGAGCTATGTGTGTTGGGTTTGTAAAGTTACTCTTGAAATGAGCAAGTGAAACAGTGAGGAACTTTTCACTGCCAACAAGCTGGATCACCAACTGGATCAGCATTTGCTTGTTGGATGAGCAACACAAAAAAAATCATACATTATGAAGTAATGTGGAATAATAATAGCTACGTTCAGATATTAATAGAGCTGTTCTCATGTCATTTGGGCTGAGTCAAAGGCAATCAAGCCAAGTCTGAGTTATGTCTTGTCAAAGTAAGTCCAAGTCAAGTCAAATCTTGATTTGCAAAATGCCTTTTTTTTCCTCTAAATGCTGACTATTAAATGGCATGGTATTTAAACATTCTTTCCTTACATAACTGAGACCAAGACCTTTCAATTCATAGGCATAATATTTAAATACTCAAGCTGTACAGCTAGGCTATGTCATACTTTCCTTTGTCTCTATTTTTACAAAGTCAAAATGTGATATTTGAAAGTTTTTGTTGCAAGTCCCCAGTCAAATCAAGCCTAAAAAAAAGTCAGCTCAAATTCTAATTGAGCCTCAAGCTCTCAATTTTACGAGTTAAATCAATGTCTCAAGTCTACAGCTCTGGTTACCATTTACATCTCTTATTATGTTAATATATTTTTCTTTTTTATTAACAAATCCAATGAAAAGACCAAAAGCGTTGATTCATCTCTCAATACATCCCAACTTCCCTACCCTGTCTGTGGCCCTCAGCTCAAAGCCCATTCGTGTCTGCTGAGGATGAAAATCTTTAAAAATAAATATAAAAACCTTAAGTTTCATTTATTAAAAAAGCTGAATAATTTCCTTAAACAGCTGTGCACTGTGCTGTAGTTTGTAACAAACATGACTCAAGTGGGAGTAAAAAGTGACTTTGTTGGGGACTATTTTCAACCACCATTTAAGAAACATTTGGTGCTCTAGTGAGTATTTAA
Source organism: Euthynnus affinis (assembly GCA_029490765.1). Classification (NCBI taxonomy): domain Eukaryota; kingdom Metazoa; phylum Chordata; class Actinopteri; order Scombriformes; family Scombridae; genus Euthynnus; species Euthynnus affinis. The sequence goes on from CM055838.1 coordinate 21,073,472, forward strand.
GGCAGCGAGACGGTGTATGTGGAATTGACTCATAATAAATTGCACTGTCTATGTGTTTATCGTAATAAAGGAACATGTCACCCAGTGCAACTCAGCTGACAGATGTGTTTTTAATAGTTTTTGAATAACAATGGAGCTCCATCACATAAAGGAATAAAGTAAATCAGGCTTTGGATCCTTGATAACAGGATCAGTTCATAGTTGATTTCGGTCTTTTCATGGGATTTCCCTGACAATAACAAAAATACAGAATATCACCCACCTTATCCTTAGACCTGAGTGAGTTATTTTTAATGATTTACAAAACCTAAGTCGTCACCTTGCACCTTACTCACCTGCAAGTGTTTGACGGTGAAGACTACAGGCTCAGACAGGTAAACCTTATTGCTCTCCTTGTTAATGGATGCTGTGATGACCGGGGAGTTGACGATAACAGAGTAATTAGGGTAGACGGCCTCACTACTCAGTCTAACGCTGGCATTCTCCGTGGACAGGTAGGAACCCAAGTTCCTGTACAGGACAAAGGCCATCCTGATCTCACCTGTCAGAGAACAGACGGAGGAAGTACACTTGTTAATTCTTGGCTTAACCACCGATAATAGAAATAGACAGTGGATGTGAGAAAAAGAGAGACTGCAAGTGGGAAAAACATTGCAAGTGGGCTAGCCAGAGAGAGAGGGGGGGTCATAGACCTCATAGTGAGAGCGAGAGGAAGAGAGAATGTGAGATTTCTCCTCTACCGTTTCTTCCGTGCTGTTTGAGAGTGCTGGCTGACAGCTGGATGGAGTTTCCATGTAGCTCCGACTGAGGGAATGTCAAGTCTTCAAGGTTCCCATCCGTGCTCAGCCTGGCCACTTCCAGCTCTAGAACACACACACACATACGCACAAACACAAACACACGTGCACACGCACAGACACCCACCCTAATGTCAACGTTACATCACGTTTGTTTTGCAGCCTCTTGTAATAACAATGTTTTCTCACTAAGTGCTTCACGGTAGAACGCAGGCATGAATCCTGAAGAAGTTTCTAGCTTCTGCTAAACAAAGAAAAGCTGACACTCATCAAAGTGAAACCACTTAGATTTCTATACTAAAAACTAAAAAAAGGCAACAATGTCTCCAGGCAACTGGTCCACCACATCCAGGTAGATTATCCAGCCTCTCTCTTGCATTGTGGGAATCTAATTTCACAATCCAGGTTCGTTAGCACATTCCTGATTACGGCCGTGTAACGTATTAGATAAAGTTTCTAATTAAGGACTAATTATACCTTTGGTGTATTGCTATCTTGTGCTTCGTAGTGATTTGATGGTTAAGACACTGCTTTCATGGTGAAAACAGCTCCCTGATCAAATAAACAACACAAGGACATGCTCAGATGGAAATGAGAGGAGAAGAGGAGGTGGAGTGGGAGAGGAGGGTGAAAGGAGGGAGAAGTTGAGGAGGTCAGGGAGAAGTGCTGGGAAGAGGTAAAGAAAGAAAGAGGAGAAGAATGGATGAGAGATGGGAAATGGGCAGATACGCTGAGAGCAGAGGGCCTTAGTGGAGATAGGCAGAAGGGAGACTAAGTTCTCTCACAGAGTATAATAGATAGGGCACAAAAGCAAGAGATACTAAGGTATGGGAGAGAGGAAATGGAGGCAGAGTGAGGCAGGCAGACACAGACACTGATATGCAAATACTGGCAGAAAGAAAGAGAAACACTGGTTAAGTGTCTCTTACTTGCACCCAAGCCAAACTAAACATTCAAGCTACACACACACACACACACACACACACACACACACACACACACACAAACATAGCAACCCACCTACACACATGCACATATGTACACACGCACCTACACCCACACACAGCGGCGGGATATCAAAACACGCTGAGTCTAATCTAATTAAAGCATCCTTGTCATGACAATCCTCCTCCTAAGAAACACACTTGTTCATTATCGTTATCATACACACACGCTGTTACCGCTGCGTTATCCCTTCAAATCACTGTTTTGGTTCTAATAATAACATTATTTATTCATCTGCCTAATACTGCGCTGCATAGTCACACATACAATCTAACATAATAATATCACCTACAGTTGCTTCTTGGATTCTTTAAAATGCGTCATTCAAATAATTTATTCCTGTCCCTCACTTCCTCTGAAAAGGGGGCTTAAAAAGTGCAGGGAGGAGAGTAGAGAGGGAGGAGACGGAGAAAGAGAGAGAGAGAGAAAAAAAGTCAGGATAGAAGGAGAGAAAAGGAGAGATGAGAGGCGGTGTCGGGCCGGTTATGAATAAAACGGAGAGATAATCACGGTGGATCTGCCCACTGGATTAGCTGGGAGGGAAGATTAACGGCACAAAAAGAAGAGGAATGCGGAGACAACATTTTCCACAAAAAAGAAGATTTCCTGTTTTAAGTTCTTCAGAGATGTGGTAGCCTACATTTCGATGACTGTTTATGTAACCATATTTATGTGGTGCGTTCAGGAGGGAGAAAAAAAAATTGGAGGAGATACAAGTCTGAAATTATGTAAGGTGAAAAGTGTGTAGGATGGCGGTTGTTGGGAACTGTACTTAAACTCAAGTGAGAAGTCATGTTGTAAGGACTGACTTTGTGGAATCTGTCTAGTCTGTGATAAGAATGTTACCACCGCATCATGTGACTTAAATAGCTCTGATTTCATTGCTTACTGATGTGGAAGTGAGCAAAAAAACCCCTCAGAGCATCATCTGACATTCCACCACCGCCATCACCCTCAAGCACACACTCATCCAGTCTTCTTTTTTACTCATCATCTTCAGCTTTCTCTCTTCTCCTGCTCCTCCTCCTCTGTGACTTTTCATCTCTAACTGTGTGACACACAAGCCCACCGAATGAGGAAGGGGGTTGGTGGGGGGGATTTGCAGGAAATTTTGAAACATCAAATCCAAAGGGGGTAAACAGGAGGATAATCAATGGAAACATAGGTGAGTGACACCCGCTGGTCGTGGTGCAGATGAAATGACGGCTCACAAGATAAATCATCGTGTGGAGACATGAAAAGCAAAGAAGTTTTTTCCTCTCCAGTACTTCTGCCTTATTCCGTGGCCCAGTGATGAGAGGATCGGGGAGAGAAGATGAGAAGAGATGATGGAGGGAGGGAGGAGAAACAGAGGGGAGGAAAGTGATGTGCACAACGCCATAATAACAGCTTTGTTCTGCTTTGTCAAATCCGCCTACAAGTGGAGGGAAGAAAATACAAAAATATAAAAAAAAAAAAAATGAATAAAAATGATTGTCTCTGGCGAACAATTCATCCCTGCCTTAGAAGCCTGAAGGTCGTTTTTTTTCCTGCATTTTATTAAGCAAGTATAGGTCTCTGTGGATTCGGGCCCTCAAAGCATCTCATACAACAACCTGGCCCTCTTCATCATGACCTGTATTTGACAGCTACACGCCGGCTCACATAATAGAGCAGGCGTGTGAAAACATGTATTCCCTACCCTCAACCTATTCTACACATGGTTACTATACAAGCTATCAAAATGTAGAATTTTTACACAAGCAGTTGATCATCTTTGTGAAATTCAGTTAAAACTCCCCATTTAAGCAAAAAACAAACAAAAATTTTCTTTCTGTTTTGCTTCTACTCAGGAGTTCATGGAGCCCAGCAGGTATCAAGGGAAAGAGTTTTTTTTTTTTTTTAGAATTTTTTCAGAAATTTGTAATTTGTTCATTCAATATGTTAGCAAAATCCACATGAAAACATTATATATTATGAAACAAATGTGAATATATGTGTAGACACACACATTCTCATAATTTTGACACTAAATCAGCACTCCTTTTTGTACTCTTGCTGGGCAGCTTTGGCTAAAAGCTGCACACATGCTGCAGTATGATGCAGTGCAAAATAAACAATTGCTGTCACATCATGGATAATCTAAATGGGTCTCTTGTGTTAAATACAGTTTTGTTTTAATTTTGGACAGAGATACATGGATTTGGGCTGTTTAACACAACCTGGTTGTCCTTGACATCCCTTTAATGTTTTTATGAGATAACAGATCATTTTTTATTCTGTTTAAATCATCAGCCGTTACAAAGAGTGAGTCAGTGCTTCAGAGAGAAAACATAATGCTCCATACAATTATAGTGATATTTAATATATTTATAAAATGTTTGTTTTCACAGGGTATTGTTGACTACATGTCCAACAAATGTAATGCAGCTTCTGCTTTACATTATTTCCCGATCAGCCTTGTGAAGAATATTACAGCCGCAACTAACAATTATTGATTAATATGCAAATTGTCTTCTTGATTAATTGATTATTTGTCATGTCAGAAAATGATGAAAAATGGCCATTATAGTTTCCAGAGCCCAACATGACATATCTTAATTGTTGTTTTTTATCCAACTGTTAGTATAAAATCCAAAGTGATGCCAAATATCAAATAAGACTGAGAAAAGCAAAGAGGGTATAGATGGATGGATGGATGGATGGATGGATGGATGGATGGATGGATGGATGGATGGATGGATGGATAAATGGATGGATGGACAGATGGATGGATGGATGGATGGATGATGGGGGGATGGCTGATCAAGTAATCGATTAATTGTCTAATTGTTTCAGTTACAAAGAAATGTATTACGCTATTAGAGGACTCATTAGCCAATTGTGTTACTGTTACATACCATACAATATGGTCCTGCGGCTGTTTACCTAGCAGCTTAGTTTCATGCACACAAACTACTCTTGCATATGTTATACTCTCGACTCTCTAAGAAATGGAACAATAGCATTATTTTGCCTGTCTTCCATCCACTCTGTCCACTCACATGTATTCATTCACATATACAGTATGTGTGTGAGCGTAAAATTACTTACAAGAAAGATTATGTTATTTTCTGACACCCTGTTAAGTTATATGGTATACTTTGCTTCTCGTTTGTATTATAAAACATAGATCTGAGGTGGCGGGTTCAGTAATGCCTGCTGTCAACGTTGCCTCTTACTATCATATTACATCATATTCTTAGATCTTTAGCAGCCTGAGCTGTTTTATGTTGTTATAAGATCTGTAAAAGAAAAAAAGAAGAAAGAAAGAAAACTATGAAATCTAAGAACCAAGCTTCTGCCAAAAGTAAGGGCACGTTTGAAAAATTCTGGACTCTATCATTTTCAGTGTGCAGGTGATGTCAATGAAACATACAATGCTGATAGAAAGCATGGTACTCCTATAGTTTAACACCTGAGATGTACCCAGTGCAGACTTCAACTCATGACCATTGTGCAGCTCCAACTGAGAAATATGAGGTTAAGTGCCTTGCTTGAGGGCATCTCAACAGGCTCTGGGACAGTTGCAGGGCCCCACTGGGTTTCCAAAATGGGAAGAATGTTGGAAAAATGTACTCACGGATATTGTCAGTGGTCTCCTGCACAGTGTCAGTCTTCAGGAGGTTGTCAGCTAACATAAAAGCTCCCGTCTCCACAGTATCAAGGAGCAGAGTGGCCGAGTGCAGCTGCTCGCTGGTGGGCAGCTCTCTCCATGCTGTCTGGGCTCGTGGCTGCAGCAAATTATTCACCGTCTCCACCATAGCCTGGGGCAGCAGCAGAAACAAGGAGGTCACATGGAGGAAGCTAATACTTCTATCACTCTAAGTCAATGATGCCAATGCGAGAATTAATGCAAATCCATTCATGGTACAGATAACATTGCTGTTCCATAACTCCTGAAGACAGCAGTCAATGGGATGCAACAGTGAGAATGCAGTGGCTTGTCATTTATCATGTTGATAGACCATGACAAAAACAAATGTTAGCAATGCAAATGTAGCATTCCCATGCAGACATAACAAAGGCAAAAACACAGAAGCTATTAAATTAAAAGTACATTTCAAAGTTTTTAATGTTCATAACCACTTTTTTCCCAAAATTCCTTTTATAAAAGGCTGTTGTGATAGAAAATCCATCACAGATGTTCAGAAAATCAAGCTAAGCTAATTAGCTGATTGCAATCACCATGTGTCTACACCCCCAAACCGTTTTTTTTTTTTTTTTTTTTTTTTAAGCAACAGCCTTATCTTTGAGTTGGAAAACTTGTGCTTGAGGGTCTGAGAAGAAATTAGAGTTTCATCAGATAATGTCTGCTGGGTCATATCCAGCCGTGCATAACATTTCTGAATCCAAAAATATTATCAAACTAAACGGAGGAGAGTTGGCTCACATTGATGAAATATTCCTCGTGAAACAATACGTATTTTGTCTCCAGCTCACATTCCTTTATGCTCTTAAGAATTCACCTCCTCATTTTCAGACATGAACACCACACATAGGTACACACACACACACACACACACATACACATCTTAAAAGACCCTGGGAGAGATAAAGAAACAGAGAAAAAAGAGAGCCGTTGGAGAGGGAGAGAAGGGAGGAGAGCCATGGGAGAGCGATAAAACAGTCCAGTGAGTCCATGGTGACAGGCGTCCGCTGGGAACAAGGGAGGCGGAAAAGCGAATACAGGTGCTATCAAACACACACATCTCACACTCCTGTCCATCTCTTTATTTTCTCTTTCTCTCACTGTAAATCACCCTTTCCGCAAACACACTCCTCATCCCTCACTTATCTCTCGCTTTTTCAATGCTTTTCCCTCTTGAGGAGGCTGGAGGGGGAAAGTGGCAAAAGGAACGCAGGTGCCATTATACAAGCAAAGGGGGTCTCTGGTGGGGAATTGCAAGGGCAGGGAGGAAGTGTGTGAGACATCAGTTTATTGGCATTCACACATCAACCATTTGACTTTCTCTAGGCCCCTTTCACTCAGGGTTAGGGAGAACTGAGAGACCAGGAACGGCGACAGCGATTGTAGAAAGGCACAGATGTGTTTGCGTGTGTGCAGTGAGTAGGGAGAGACAACATCATAGATAGAAAAACAGTGTAGAATGATGACTAATATGAATGTTGTTGGTATGTGCTACAAAACGCGCAGTTGGCCTCTGGAATTAGAGCTAATCCTACCTGTTTATTTTGGGGGTGTGATATCCACATGTTGATACAGTATATCACACACGTGAAATGGGTGCTTAGCCAACAAGCTAATGTGATAATATTATGTCCTCCTTTAGTGCTAGCAGCTAATTAGCCGAGATGCATATTGGATGAGTTTGGGAGGGTTACATGTAAACAAAAACTAATTAATCCACTGCTTTAGCAAACAACTATAAGTAGGAGCGAATATGAAGCGCACACATGCAAATCTGTCTCTTTCTCCCTCTCTACATTGATTGTGGCTGTAGACCACAAGCTTCAATACCAGAAAATTCTGGTTTAATACTACTTAATTTATGTTTTGCCCATCATTTCTATTAATTATAATAACAATGTTATCCCTGTAAGTAGTTGAAATCTGGGAAGACTGCAGCAACTCAGATCTGGGCAAGAAACACTGCGCTGAAACAATGGAACCATTAATCATTAGTCAGTTTATAGAGCATTGTCAAAAAATTTGATAATTGATTGACTTTATACATACTTGCTAGTTCCAGCATATAATTGTTAGGGTTTTAGATTATTGGTTTAATAAAATAAGCGATATAAGATAATATATAAGATAAAATAAGATGTGAGTACATCTTGAGGGGTTCTTCATAGTATTTTCTGTCCTCTTACAGTCTAAATGATTAATTAGCTGCAGTTAGCTGCAGTACTACAACAAGCCAATAGTTTAAACCCCTTTACTTGGAGGTACAGTAAAAACAAAATGTGGGCACACATGAAATGTCAAAATAATCCCTAGATACACAGGAAAACTTACCTCGCACACCTACGGTAAATATGGTGAGTCAAAGTTGAACTAAATTGGGATGGATGTTGAATTTGGAGAATGTCAGACAATAATTTTACTGTGTGCTTTTCCTCGTCCTAATATGTTTGACTAACCTGGAGGTTTATTTAAAACCTTCACGATTGTCTTAGCTCTCATGTTTTCATACAGTCAAACTTATTTTGTAGCAATGCTGCCGCATTATGTAGAACTCAGCAGTTAATTAGGTGAGTACAATGTTATTATTACCATAGAAATTAAAGCGAAATCTACAAAAAATGATACCCAAGATGCATGAAAGTGAAATTTGCTTTCACTGATTGTACTGTAGAGTTAAAACAGACTCAGAAGATTTCTCTGTGGTCCTGATGCTGTGTTGAATGTGTGTACAGTATGAGTGAGTCAATATACACCGACATACAGTGAGTGGGTGCATTTGTTGAATGTGCATGTTTGTATAGTGTATGGGATGGGATGCGTGTATGCTTGTATGTATGTTGGCATTAGAATTTCTGTATGTCTGTGTGTGTGTGTGTGTGTGTGTGTGTGTGTGTGTGTGTTTGAGGGTATGCACAAGGGCCTGGGAGAGGCATTGCAGTGCATCATTCTGCTCCACTTGCTGTACAGTAGCAGTCCAGGCAGCAGAGACAGACAGAGGAAAGGACACTCTGTATAGGCACGGCAGATATGACAGCAGTGGCACTGCTTTCCATTCCCTCATGCTGCTACAAAACGCTCACTTTGATGTGTTTCAGATAACCCCTCCTTTTCTACTCTCATTAAACTTTTCATTGCTTTTTATTGAACTTTTGATTATCTTGCATTTTCAATTTCATATAATGTTTCCATTGAAATTTAATTCACTGGTGCTGAGATTGCATCAGTAGAGGAGAGAGATAGGTAAGGAGAATAAGGGGTGTGATTTCCTTGAGGTCCAGACATCTCCACATCAGAAAAGTCACAGATAGAATATATGTATGTATTTGTGTGTGTGTGTGTGTGTGTGTGTGTGTGTGTGTGTGTGCGTGTGGCTGTAAGCGCTGGTGCCATTGGTGACATTTCTATCCACACAAGTATGAGGACTTGAGGGCTAAAATGGAGACAGGTTTTTTTAGGGGTCTTCAAAGAGGGGAAAGACTGCAGACACAGATAAGGGTGTCGTTTGTGTGTGTGTCTGTGAGTATGTGTAACTATGTATTAGAGGGTAGACATGGGCAAGTGCATGTGTATGTATGTACACACACACACACACACACACACACACACATATATATATATACACACACACACACACACACACACACACACACCAGTAAATGGGGCAGAAGTGAAATGCTTTGAAGCGTTGGGGTAATCCAGCGTAAACAGCAGCGGCAAGACAGACTAGAGCTGGGCTGCTCTACTACTCCCAGCTACATAAGGGGAGCATGGGCACACGCACAAGCACATGGGTGCATAGATGTACAGTATGTGTACACTCACGCACAGTAAGACATACTTTGTAAAATGACGGATGTTAGAAGTATGGAAAAGGGGCGAGAGCAGAAGAAAGAAAGGATTTTTTTTCTTTTACTCGCTTGACTGAGCTCTGAGAAAGTGCATGTTTTGAAAATGTTTTCATCAGAGAAGCAGGCTTATCTGTCAGTTGTTGTTGGAGTTTGTCTGCCCTGACAGGATGAGTTTGCAGCTAAATCAGGCTTTAAATTCACAGCATGCCATGTTCTGACCCACCATCCATAAATAGAGGGCAAATTAGACATTGCCATTGAGCATCACTGTCTCCTCACTGCCCCTTTTATTGTTTTTTTCTTTCTCTCGCATTCCATTTCTGTTTCTCCGACTCTTTCTCTGTTTAATTTCTGCTCCCCTCCCCACCCACCCTGCTCCTCCTCCCTTTTGTCTCTCTCAGTCTACCTTGCAGACACTACCTCCCTCCATCAATCCACCCTACAGCATCAAAGCCTCTCCACACCACCAACTTCATCATGAATAAATTGCCAATTTAGTATACATGAAACGAATCCCCAGTTCCCCAAACGAAGTGAGGGAGGAGGAGAGATGAAGTGTGAGAGGAGAGAGAAAGAGAAGGAGGAGAGGAGAGAGAGAGAATTCAATTATTTTTTGTCTCTATTAAGAACCCAAACCTCCTGCCCACTCTCTTCACTTGGTAATTAGTGCTGTAGATAATTAACGAGGAGAGGGCAGCACCACACCACATCCCTAATCACGCACATTTCTATCTGGCAGAGTAAGGGACTGTTGGTATAATTTTGTTTCACATTACTAAGGCTAATTATATAATCGATCATTCCCAGCCCCCTGCAGTACCCAAGGTGTGTGGTGGAATGTTTTGACGTTAACCTGTAACTAGCTGTCTGAATGCGGCATTTATTGGATTACGGAGATGCATAAAAATGTCTGGCTGTCGTGATGTGACGGCATGAGATCATTGTTGAAGATATATTTCTATATTTGCGGTGTGTATGTGTGTGTGTGTGTGTGTGTCAGCTTGCATATAGTCCTAAGCCATGTTCTATGATGTGACATTGCTGACTGGTGCTGACGTTAAGACTTTTCAGGGGAGAGTGGAAAAAAAAAGCCTGCATCAGGAGAAAAAGAGCTAGTGTGTGTGTGTGGGGTAGGGGTGTGGGGAGAAGGGGGGGGGGGGGGGGGGGGGGGAGAAAGACTCTGCAGTCTATCTACAGCACATGGATGAGGAAGGTGGGGTCCTTTGATGTTATGAATAGTGATTTTAGCTGACCAGAAACATGCCTAGAGGATGTTAGATTTTCTGTTCACGGTGCGAGCCCGTGGCATCAACACAAACAAACGTCAATACAAACAGACCAACAAGGACGGGAAATAAATTAATACTGAGCCACAAACACAAGCTAGTATTATTCTTAAAGCACTGAGGCCATGATCAAGCAATATGCAACAGAATATCCATCAATGTGAGTTCACTCTCTCTGATACAGCAGCAGAGAGGACATTTCATTGAATGGAGATGGATAGGGAGTCGTTTGCTTCCAGGCAAGCCTGTTTACAATTCTGCACACAGTACTGCAAAATAGATGAGCTATTATTGATATTGATCATGGCCTCTCATCAGTGCAATTGATTCCAAATGCAAAAATAAAAGTGAAATTGAAAACAAAAGAATGTCAGCAAACCCTTTGAGGAGACAAAACTTTGTTAGTTGACACCAGCGGATGGTTACCAGTGATTCTGTACTTCAGGACCAGAGCAGACCTGTTAAATGACCCCCCTCCTCAAAGGGTTAGGGTGCAAATCATAAGACAACTGCTGCAGCATAGAATAAGAATTCTACATATAGCGTTGTAATGTGTGATTACACACACACACACACACACACACACACACACAGACTTGCTTTGCGGATTACATGCTGAGCGTGAAAAAAGAAGAAAAAAACATAGAAAAAACACGTGGGACTATGATGTGGCAAAGCAATCAACGATACCAGGAAGCGGAAATACCTGTGTGAAAAACCTGCAGGACCTTTCTCTCTTCTGAAGCTGTAAATTCAAACAATTCAGCTGTTAGCGATATAACACCTCTCAATCATACACACACACACACACACACACACATATTCACCCTAAGGAGCACAATGGCAGGCACACCCACTTCATTAACGTGGCACAAAAAGACTTTTGCCTGGAAAATATTATTATTCTTCTCACTCATCTCACCTTATTTCATTCCATCTTCCATCTTGCCTATCTTTTCTACTCTTCCTCTCCTCTTCCTCTGGATTGTTTTCATAATTTCCTCTTTTCCTCCATTCCTTTTTCTACTCATTCTCTGCATTCACTGCCAAGTGAATTGATGGCATTAATTACTATGCCACTCGTGTGAGATTGGTCATATTTGATTTCCTACTGAAAATTAGCATAATAAGCCGGCATATTACTCAATTAAGTATCTATAATTGGGTCATTATTGAAATCAGGAGGAACGCTTTTCCTCTTCTATTGAGGACTTTTCCCCCTACAAATTCAACCTTTAACAGGCCATTTGGTCAACAGCAACACACAAATTAATGGATTCCACTTACACATGCTCTGATATGTATTCATTTCACATGTGCAACCAAATTACTTACTAGAGAGAGACCACAAGAGATGTAAAGATAGCGAGACTAAAAGGCAGATAGAGAGAGTGAAAATAAAGCAGACCCAGTGACTGAGAAGCTAAAGCTTAAAAAAAGGCCAGTGACTGTATAAGAGGTGGCAGCAGCTGTCAATCTTGCTGCAAAACCCCGCCTATCACTGTTGACCTCAGCAGAGACAATCGAGAAAACAGTCCACCATCCAGTCAGTCAGTCAATTAGCCAGCCACGCCAGCCAGTCAGCCATTCCCCAATGATTTAACTCACTTTAATTGAATGCCTACATGAACAAAGTTCAGAACTAAATTCTTTCCTTGTCTACCGCTGTAGTAAAACAGATACTTTGCATCCTCAGGATCAAGTTTCCATTAATGTAATCCTGAAGTAAGCACTCGAGCCTCTTCCTCAACAGTATCTTCATAGCTGTAGCTCAAAGACTTGAAGTTCATTAAACACTGAGCTATGACGTGAAATGCGTCCCAAGCCTGTTTTCATCTCAAGTACTGTATGTTTTAATGAGAATAACTCCCAGGGTGAGACAAGGTTTTATTAAATTTCGGTCCTGATCTGAAAAGAGTTGAGGAACCCTGCCAAAGACTAAAAGCAGTTATCTATCAGCCATAATGTTGAACAAAACTTGTTACAAAGACCCACACACAGAAGAGGGTAAAATAATATCTAAAAGCAGCTATTTATCATCTGGAAATCTACAGTGGTATATATGGTTCTTCATCAAGCTCTGACTTCTCTAAACCCTGAAGAATGGGCGTAAGACAATAACACTAACCACTGACTTCATTCATCTTGCTCTTAACTTAAGAGTCCGTCTATCTGTTCCCTTATCTCTCCCTCATCCTTCTTTCTCTTAATTTTCAGTCATTTCCCTTATGTCCTTCCCCCATACGAGTGGCTGCAAGAAAAACATTTATCCCACTTGATCACTCGCTATACTGTATGTTGACCTCCTAACACACATGTTTCTGGTTACAATACCTTGGTGAGGCTGCGGGCAGCGCTGTCCTTGCCCCCAGGTGTGAGGTTCCTGAGCTGGACATCTAGCAGTTCGACCAGTTGGGCCATCGCCCGCACTGTAGATGGCACGTCGCCAGGACGCAGGAGCCCTTTGGTCTGCTCTGCCAGCTCCCTGGCCACAAGCGCTGCTGTTTCACCTGAACGGAGCTGGGAGCGACACAGTGTGACAAGGAGAGGGGAACAAAGTGAAAGACAGAGGAAGATGGATGGAAGTAATGTCACATGGGGTGAGAAGGGAAGGGAAAGTTGGGTGGAGGAGAAAAAGTTAGCGTGAGCGTGAAGAGAGAAATCAATCGACAGGAGTGGAAGGACAGAGGAAAAAGGACAGATGGAGTGAGAAAGGTAAATATGGAGGAATGGAGGTGAGGAGGACAAGAACGTGAGGAAGGGATCAGAGAGCATTAAGAGGATTGTTCCCAGAACCTTGAATGTTATTATAAAGACATCAAGAATACTTCACAGAAACAGCTTCTACATTGTGTGTATAAGTATGGCAGAAATTTTCAAGAAAAAGGTATCTTGAAGAACAAAATAACTAAATAAATAACATTAAACAGTATATTCTGATGCAAATAAGCCTGTTAGCCTATTACAGTGGTATCACGGTGTAAATTACTTTATTTGACATTTCCATTCCCCTGCAGCTATGTAAAAGCTCTCAGTTTTCAGACATGGGTTAGGATTAACAAATGAAGATGGATACATGGCCTAGATCGTTCCCTGTGGTCAGTGTGTATTCATGCATGAGAAATTGCTCCAGGACTATATCTATAATACACACCCTTAAACTAGGACTCATTGGAAGCCACGAAGGCTGGCAGCAACATTCAGACTTACTTTCTGCATGATTTGGTTGACCCAGGGCGACGTGCAGTTGCTGAGGTCAGGGCCTTGAGGATCCCAGTAGCCCAAATGGGCCACACATACGTATGTGGCCACGCCTGTAAGACAAGCAAAACAAACAGGGTAAGACAGCACTGACATTCACCAGGAGACGTAAAGACTCTTGAGGGGCCTGGCGTTCACTAAGCTGTTTGTATGTGTGTGTGTGTGTGTGTGTGTGTGTGAAAGGTAGCTGTAGGATTGAAGAATGTGTCATGTGAGCTAATTAATTAAAATGTGTTCAATGGAAGTGTATGTGCTGTGAAAATGTTCATTACTGCTCCACTACATCAGAGAAATATATATGTTTTGTTTTGGAAAAGCCTCTAATTCACTTCCAGACCTCATTTGATCAATTACCTCTCTCTCTCTACCTTCACAGCCAAAATCAAAGGGTGACCTAACATTTCAGTTCAACCCTCACTGTCAGGCCTTCCTCATCTATTGGTACTTTTAAATCACATCTTAAGATCACGTTTTTATAACTGCTTTTGAGTCTCTAGAATCATGTTGTCATGAAGCTTTTATTTGTCTTTTGTGTGCTGTATGGCACTTATTGTAATTTTTTTGATCTCATGAAAATATCAGGTCTTATTTTAAATGATTAAATAAATGAAAATTGACCGAAAATAATTAAGTTTGTACATTCTTTGTCAACATTCATTGTTATATATAAAAATTATAAAAATATGTACTATATTTATCTCATGGATATAGTAGCTACAGTAGTTACTTTGGTAAGGTAGGTAAGGTTTCTCATGCAAACATACATATGGCTCATAACATTTGATGCACTGTTGAATTTCAACTCACAAGGAGCAAGTGGATTACACAGACCAGCTACAGCAATAAAATAATCATCATAAAGCGATAATGTATCATAAAAGATGTATTTTTTTTCCATGCTCATAAACATAGAGGCCATTTCTCAGTGACGCTTTAACATTTTTACTTTATTTGTGCTGCTGATATTTTAAAGTTATACTATGCAGGATTTGGACACACAGCAAGTTGGCCCCTCCTCCCTGGCTCAACTAGCAAGAGATAGATAGAAAGAGAGCAGCGGTGGTCAAGTGAGCTAGAGAGTGAATGAATAGAGCGAGCGGTGCAGATGAGAACAAAACTGTGAATTGTTTCACAGCAAAATAATGATAAAATAAGAAAATACAGGCAGAGGGCAGGGTCTCTGTGGATAAATACACCGCCACATGCTTCTAGTTGATCATAAGTGATGATTAATTTATTTTTGGGGGGGGAAATCCTGCACCATTAACTTAAGAAAAATGTTTGAAATTTGAAATCTATCTATGCCACTGAAACATTTTTTTTAATATAGGTGTGTTTCTTCAGCATTTTACCAAATGTTTTGCATAAGCAAAGGAGCTATCCATCCACACATACAGCTTCCTTACCAAGTGTCCCAACAGGGCAGGGCTGCTTGGCTGTCTGGCCTTGCTGTGTCCGGGGCCACGATATGTCGGCTGTCAGTCTCGGACTACAAAAGTCCTGGGGAGGCAAGGCAGGGGGCTGCGGGGGCGCTGGGGGGACCTGCACTGGAGGGGAGCGTCCACCAGCTTTCTGGTTGGTGTCTGGAATCTGATTGTTATCAGACGATGAGCCACCAGCAGGAACCAGGACGGGCTGGCGGACTGTAGTTGTGGTTCGGTAACGCTGGCCAGGCAAGGTGGTGAGGAGAGGCCGCGGGGTGGTGTAGTAGGGAGGAGAACGAGTGGTGGTGGTGCGGCTGGTCGACGAAGAGGAGGAACCACCCCCACCAACTGCACCTCCTCCTCCCCCTCCTCGGTTTGGAGGGATCATGGGAGGGCGATAGTCTAAATAGAAAAGCGAAAGAGAAGAAGATTCAAATTCACTTGTGGATCCCAACATGACAGCACGGATGCTTTAATGAACTCTGCATCCCAAGACAACAGTTCAGAATTTTAAAAAAAGGATGTGAACAATGGCCTGCGATTATACATAATAATATAGTGACAGACATAAGCACATTTGCAGGCATTCATTTATACAGGGCTAAACAGCTTTGACAGGGAGTATCTCAAGTTGCTGATGACTTCAAAATGTACTAATTCAGCCAACAACAGTTACTACGGTTACTACTATAACAGAACGACATGAAAACAGAATGACATGAATGTGTGCGCTATAATAAAGGCTTATAATAACTAATAACAGTAATTTAACTGTGCAAAATCCTTGACAACATGCAAGACCAACAATTGGTTGGTTGTGCAAACTTCTACAAGGTCTCTCCTATGGGACTGGCCCATAGTAGTGGTTCTTTCTGCCTAACCTGGCAGAAAGAAACATTCTTTCAGTGTCATGCATGATTTATAACCCCATGACATCACGGGAAGCAGCAAGGCCACTTAAATGCATATGGCACAATCTTTTATTGTCAATATTTCATTGTAAAAAGGCTCAATTATTCACATTGACCCTGTTCAGGGGACAGAGGTAAAGAATGGATGGATGATGGGAAGAGAGAAGAATAGAGCGTGCGTTTATGAAGTTTTACAGTGTCCCTATGCGGACATACTATACCAGTGTCTCATTCTATCTCCTAACCTGCTGTTGCTTTTAGCTCCATGTGGTGTAAATCAATATTGCAGAGTCAAAAGATGGGTAAAGGGAAATAATTATTTACAGTTTTCCTTCACTTTCCCTTTGAGTTATTTTGTCAGTCTCAAATCATTGAGAGCTCATTATGTGTAATACTGTTTACACGTAGAGCCCATTTTCTAAACCCACATCTTTAATTAGAAACCTTATTTAACAAAGCAGGGAACAGCTTTTTTTGTCTCTGTGAACACTTTTATTATACAGATGTGGTTGCCTAAAAATGTTCTGAATAAACATTCATAATACACTCAAGGCCATTTTCTGGAATCTGAAAACACAAATAAGATTCACAAATATGTGAATGAGTGTGGATAGCTCTAAACATAATATTGTATTTTATACATTTGCATCTGTCTGTCAAATCAACACTGAGCTCTTTGCTTAGGCCTACGAGCCTATATAATTGATAGCAACAATGTTTTGGCTTCAACTTCCTATTAATAAGAAGGCTGAGACTGAAACCACACCTTATTTACCATTCTGTATTACATTTTCATTTTATCTGAATATCTGAATTCTGAGTGCGACATTTACAAGTGCTGAATTTCATAGATGCAAAAATTACCACTCCGCCACTCTACAGCTGTTAGTGATGATGCAAAATGACAATAATTAATGAGTTTCTCAAATCACTAAAATTACTCTACTATAGAGTCAAATATTGTGTGTGGACACAGCATAAGAGTCTACAGGCATGCTGGGGGATGTATTCCCACCAGCATGAGCAAATGTTAAGCTAATCCATCTAGTCGATGTTGAGATATTTCAGTCTGGAGCAAAGTGGTGGACCGACTGACCGACATTCCCATCGCCAGAACCACGCTGCTACTGTGGCTAAGAGCCCACAGGATTGTGAATTTTCTGGCGTACATATTAAAGCAGGCGAGCAAACAGAGAAGCCATCACTCAAAAGCACAGAAGCAACTTTCATAGATCACAAAGCCACCACTAACAATTTCATGTTTTGCCACCTTCACAACAGCAATATAGAGTATATTTTAACATTTTATGTTCTGCGTTTAGTCACGGACAAAAATATGTTTTCTACACAGAAACAAAACTTAAACCTAAGAGTGAAATATTCTGTCCAGAGAAAGCTAAACCTGGCTGAACTTGCTTAAGTTTTAAGTTTTGGTTTTCTTCACCATTTCTATGTGTACCAGTGACTATGAAAAAGATTTCTATTTTGTGAGGAGTATGCAATATACTGACATCACGCTACATGACTTCTGGGTAATGAAGTCCTTCAGGCTCTAAAACATTCAGTTATCACTTGCTGACAGTAGCAAAAGTGTGACATTTTGTGCTGTTATGTGATGTTAAAATTTTAGATTTTATGATTTCCAGCAGAAAATGGAAACAACAGGCACAATAGTGTTTTTCTGTCTAAGGGGTTGATGTGCCTCAGGCCACAGTATGTTCTACAGGCTGGTCACTGACATTGAAGGGTTACAGATTTTGTCATCTCCCAATGGGACTGTATGTTTTACTTGGAAAGGGAAGTGACTGTACAAATTTAAACAGTACGGGCTGATGTAATTGCAGTGGGTTTGTAGTGGTGTGTTGTATGAAGACTACGTACTGTTAGGGTGTATCATCAACATTTGCTTAAAATGCGATTCCTCTTACTGCAGTGTTTGGTAATTGTTGTCATTTTGTGATGTGTGTGTGTTCCTTTGGGGTTAATGGAAGGTGTGGCAGCAGAGAATGAAGTGTGAGTGTGTGGATGTGTGGATAATAGGAAAGAGTGGGTGGATTATATTATTTACTATGAGCTGAACTTGTCCCTTCCTTTTGGATTTTAAGTTTAATTAAATACACCTTATTACCCTGTCTTTCCCCCTCCCCCCTCTCTCTCTCTGTCTATCTACGTAGTTGACTGACAGCCATGTAACATCCCACTCCTCCTGTACGTTCTGTTCTCTTCCTCCACAACTCAATGGAGTGTTTCCGTACCTAAACTGTGCTGTTCCCCGTTCCTGAATCACTGCCGCCCTGCCTCATGCATTCTCCACGGAACATTGCCATCAATCAAGCGTGGCAGCAATGGCCTAGGGACTAACTGTCAATCTGCGTGTGTGCATGTGCATGTGTGTGCAAAAAAAGTGTGTGTGTACCTATGAAACAGAGAGAGTGTGTGTGTGTGTGTGTGTCTATCTACACTCAAACGGGAAGCTCCATTAGGAGCCCTGCCACAACAATAGAAGAGTAATGGTGTGTGTGTGTGTGTGTGTGTCTGAGGTTGATGTCTGCTGTCATTTGAGTACAGGGCAGAAAACACAAGGGCTGGCAGCTTGGGGTGAGGTAACACAAAAGCCTGCAAGCATCACAGGCAAGGGGCCACAGCCCTTCATTGCCCATACATCTCTATCTCTCTTCCTTTTTTTTTTGCTGTTCTCTTGATATTTTCAACCTGAGATGATCGCTCACATATAACCTTATTTTAATTAATATCCATATCTCAACAGACTCTTGTCCATGTGTGCTCTTCTCTGTCGTTATTTATCTCAGATGCTTGCTCTTTTTCAGCGTTTGGATAAAATAAATAAATAAATAAATAAAGATCTTGTAATGTGATTAATTCATCACTGGCATCACTAAGGATGCTGTGAAAGATGTTGTAGGAAAGTACAGGAACAGCTTCATGAAACATTTATGAACAAAAAGGCTAGAGGTTGTACTCTGACATACAGTATCACCCCACGTTTAAGCTTAGGAAGCCTTGAGTAAATGCACTATGACAACTTCATGATGTCAGCTAACCTAAACGTTGTGCTCCTCACCGAGATGGATGCCACAGGAACACGCATGAGACACAGAGCGAAAAAGGTCACAAATTCAGTACAAGATGCTCACTTAAGGATTTTTGCACTAGAATGTATGTGTGCTCTGCACATGCATGTGGGTGACATATTTTGACAGATGTGATTTTGAAATGCTCTCTCCTACCAGTGGTTGTATGATAAACGTGGCTCTTCAACAGCCACATTCCACTGCAGACATGTAAGATATTATATGTATATTTTTTTTTTATATTCTCACTGCACTGTTGCTGCACTGCCTCTCTGCCCTGGAGACCATTTTCTATTTCAGCATTAACTATTCAATTTAGCAGTGGGCAATATGCTTGAAATCAATATTATAATAATATGAATGTATATTACAATATGGCATATGTATGCAAAATCCAAGGAGCATAATTATATGTATATCACATGTGGGTGCAAGCCTATATGAAAACAGCCTCAGTGGAATTATGGCTACAGTAACAATCTTCACAGACCCCCGCCAGACATGTTGTAACACAAAAATACTCTTTTAAAATTACATTGACTCCTTCTTCCTTATTTAAATATCCAGAATCTATGAATTAGCAAATGTTTTTTATATCAAAGGTTTAACTGCTAGAGACAAGATGTCACTTCACTGTAATATCTATTGTCAGTATATGTGCACTGGAGGGTTCAAGTTTCCCGATCACACTCATTGTGTTACTGGACCACAATTGGTTCCATGCTAATTGTGATGTCACAAATCCACCCCTTTAACTCAGATTTGAGGTGAGCACAGTGAAACTTTCCCTTTTTCAGCAGATTGATGTGAAAACAGCCTTCTAGAGTGAAACTCTGCACACACATCATTCTGCACAGTAGAACTCAAACATCCAGCTCAATTAACAAGAAGAAAAACACGTTTGAATGGTGGTGGACATTTTGATTTGACAAAGATCAGAGATTAATTATCTGTCTTAATACATTTCTGATTTGAAGGTTGTACTGTATATGCAAACATACATCACATGTAGAATAATCAAATTAACACTGAATGCAATTAAATTACAGTTTGCTTGGAATAATTAATTTCAGACAATACATTCTTATATGATCTCATAATAATGCAATATACAGTAATTTTAAGCTAATCAAAAGCTGAGCAAAAGGCTTAAATTACCACCCAGACCTAATTCTGTTCTATTCTATTCTATTTTACTGGGCAAACTACATCTGCTGGAGAGGACTGAGTGATACAAATGAAAGCTCCAGAACAAAATGGACCTTGTGGGGGAATTATTTTGCCATATGCTGTTTCCTAGTTTAAGAGTAAACTTTCAATCTCAACTTTTAAGCTACCATGGATGAGAAGTCCTTTAAGTGCCTAGAAAAATGGAAATTTGAGCATGTACAATCCATGACAACTGCGGATGAAGTTTCAGAACAGTTACTAATGAACCTTGTAGTGAGATTGGTGTTGCAGCTGTTCTATTCTATTCTATTCTATTCTATTCTATTCTATTCTATTCTATTCTATTCTATTCTATTCTATTCTATTTTATCCTGTTCTATTCTATTCTGTTTGTTTGTCCTGACCTGTAGCGAGCCCAGGGGAAGGTGAGACAATGGCAGGCTGGCAGTAAACTTGTTCCCGGAGTTGTCTATCTGTCACCACACTGGGAAGGGCCATAGCAATGCTGTCAGCCAGGCTAGGATGATCATCTGACATGCAGACAGACATTGTGTGTGTGTGTGTGTGTGTATGTGTGGTGATGTTTTTCTGTGCGGGTATGACTGCCTCTCTCTGCCTGTGCTCTGTTGCCGAGAATGCTCTTGTTGACTTCTCACTCGGTAAACAGAGGGATCGTAAATCCACAACACAAAAGGTAGAAGGCAGGGAGGAGAGAGGAGAGGGAAAACTAACTTCCCCTGGCAAGTTTCCCACGTCGTCAAGAAAAGTGGCAGACAGACAGCAAGTAAGAGTGAAACAGAAGCAGAGAGAAGCGGGATTTGAATTAAGTATCGCAGAAACTTAAATGTCTGTTATACTCAAATAGTCTTCTTAATATGCGAGATGATTACTTTCTATTTTTGCAGTTTCCTTAAAAGTTACTGCCTCCTTGCCTTTATACATGCACGCGCACACACATACACACCGTCTTGAACAGTAGGGAAGGATGGATCCAGAGGGGTAACAGCAAAATGATAATCTGACTAAAGGGCACAAAGCTTTCTAGGCTGGATAGTAGCACAGACACTGAATAGGGCTGCATACTGCGATAACGTACTGCCCCTATGGCTGGAGTGCACACACAGAGAAACACACACACATACTTACTCCCTTGTACGGACACTTACTTTTTCCTCAGTTCACTCGTGCACCAAGTCACACACACAAACATTACACACACACACACACACACACACACACACACACACACACTTGTACAGAAATGTACTTTTCCCTCACTTAGGCACAACGCAACGCACACACACTCGTACTCTCACAGAGCTTGTGGCGAGTGGCTCGAGCTTGCTGATAAGACAGAATGGAACACTTCAAAGCAGTGATACTTGGAGATAGAAAACAACCTCAACTAATAGAGCCTCCCTCAAAATGGCTGCCAGGCACCACCACGTTCCACAGTTAATGTTTCACATACAGACACATCAGCGCTCCGCTCTGTTGGCTTACCAGTTGCATAATCATGTCGTCCCGCAGCTGAGGTTGGAGACACCTGCAGCTACTTTGCCAATTACATGCCTCTTTCTTATTAATCAGGGGAAGTTCCCTTGTTCAAAGCAAAAAAAGCTAATGGGATGGACCAAATTTTATTTATTTATTTTTTGGTTGTTTTTCTGTTTAATAATGGAAGGAGTCATCATTTCTTCAACAAAGCAGAGACTTAGAGTCCAGATTGTGTCCTCTGCCGTTGCTGACATGCATAGAATTTATGTCAAATCTGTGAGAACAACATGCATGAATATGTAGCAGGCATCCTGCAAAATCATATTACAGTGAGTCAGCTGTATAGCCTCGAGCAAGTAACCCTGTGGCTATTGAATTTCTTGCTCCCCATAATTTATCACCATGGCTCATCATTTAGAGATTAAGACTATAACCACTTTGATGCCCTCCTGCATTTTTCATATATTTCAAAAATAAAATCTGAATGTTACACAGCTATGGTGACACGCTCCGCTCGCTACTCTCTTCTGTATTTACTTCCAGCAAGGCTGTGGGTTTCCCTTCCACCCTGTTGTCCTGGCTAGGCCTGCTTAATTTGGCATCTGCTGTTTGGCAGAGGAGAAGCAGTGCAGAGGCCAAATGCACGCAGAGGGGCCTGGCTGGGGCAATCCAATCGATAAGGACACACTGCAGGCAAGGAACAGGTGCACCAGACTCTCTAAAGCAGAGTTCAGTCTCTGCTGAGCCGGCTGTGTCGTAATCTATTTGGGATAGAGGGAGATAGGCAGGGAGGGAGGAGGTGGAGGAACAGATGATGGATGCAGTTGGAAAGACAAACAGAAGAGTGAAGAGGAGTGCAGACTAAGGTGTGATGGACACAAAGTTAAATTAAATAAGACATAAATTCTATGTTCTGATACTGGGATTGTCAAACTTGGGAATGTTGAATTTTGTATTCAGAGGTTAGAGGTTAAAAACAATCATGGGAACATACAAAGTAAACCTGGCTTCAATTTGACAGAGATGAATCATCTCAAGTGGTGTGAACAGCTCAAGGGCTTTATACACAGTATGCATTCTCTCATACACACACACACACATACACACTCTTAGACCTTGGTGTGACAAGCTGGGAGTGTGCTGAGGCTTAGTCTAATCAGTGATCTGGTAAAAGAGGTGCTCAACTCCAACCATTAACTCTTGTTATTTCCTCCACTTTAGTTTGTTTCTTACATTTCCTGCACTGCTTAGCACTGCCGCTTGATTACAATCTGGCGCTAAGGAAGTGAGGAGAGGAGAGGAGAGGAGAGGAGAGGAGAGGAGAGGAGAGGAGAGGAGAGGAGAGGAGAAGAGAAGAGAAGAGAGGGAGGATGGAGTAAATAAATGCAGAGGGGTAAAGACAATAGATACTCCATGCTTGACTTCCTTAGGAAATGGGACGGTGTGATTCCAGCCATTAAGAGTTCAAAGGTGAACCTTTAAATTTCCGTAAACTGACAGAGCGGCAAGGGTGCCAAGTAGAGGTCATCACTGCATAGCTTTGTATTTAACAGGCTAGAACAGAATGCCAGCATTTGATAACTCTCTAATTAAGATAGGGGATATCACTTTTGACACTTTAAATATTTGACTGAAGTAAGCATCGGAATAGTATTAATTGAGTTTTTCTTTATGGTTATATGAAGTTCTTACTGAGTTCACTTTTCAAGACTCTGTATAACTCAACGTTGAAATGCTGCTTGACCAAATTATTCATTTATAACCACAAAATGCATTCAAATTTGCAAACGAATAAAGCCTTATCAGAAAATTGAGTAAATCAACTGTGTGTACACTGGCTTTGAAGGAAAAAAAAAAGTCAAAATGTTGAAAAAAAAGTTAATTATGCTGCAATTATGTTTCTGAATATCTATTTTGTTTCTCATTCTACCTATGCTTGTGTGTGGCAAATAGCTGTCATCACTGATTTGAGTTTTACACGACATATCTAGAAATAGGAAAAATCTGCTTTATCCAAATTAAATTAGCCATGGTCACAGGATTTTAAACATTATGCAAATTGAATGAAACATATGTCAACGTAGTTAAATAATCTTGCACAGAGTGAGGGCTCTTGCATGAGGTGTTTAGATAAAGTGAGGTTATTACGGTAAAATGCTTGAAACCAACTGTGAAACTGTGTTATTTTTGACTCCATCTGATTAAATTCTTGAAGACTGCAAAAATACCTTGAGGGTTGCACAGAAGATTTTCAGAATTACATACCTTTCATTTTATACCAATTTCTATGTGCTGGTTCTATCAGCTAGAATATGAAGTGAGCTTGTCTCACCTGAACATAAGTAGAAATTATCACCTTAAAGAGTAGACATGTGACAAATTGTACAAAACAGGATACAGCAATTATACAGGGTGTGAAACAAAGATGGAAAAGTTGGTGTGTACATGCTTGGATCTATTCAGTTTTAGCCCTGCTTGCCCCTCCCTTCACCAAGATGCAGATAACATGAATAATTTTGCGACTTTGTTGGGAAAACTTTCTAAAGTGTGGCATGGCAGACTGGAGGTGATAAATTATTCAAATGTTTCATCGGAGCCATGCCGCTTGCGTAGGGCAGGCCTCTATAATATGCATGTAAGAAGACATGATGAAACAACTCCATAAACAGTAGAGAGTGAGAGAGTGTTTGGGGAGTGTGTGTGTGTGTGTGTGTGTGTGTGTGTGTGGGGGGGGGGGGGGGTTGGAGGGAGGGGTGATGTGGAGACAAGTGACTTTGACTCTGACTTTAGGCATTCATGTGCTAGGCCTCTATAATATATACATCTAAGGACACTCCATGAAATAGCCTTGTGTGATCTGGGAAAGAGTTGGGAACAGAAAAGGAGGGCAGATTAAGCGGGAGATAAGGACGACAGAGAGAGAGGGAGAGAAAAAAAAAACCTGCTCTAAAGAGAAAGACATATTAGAAGGCGAAATAGTGAGATTCCTGCCATTGTGACTGTGCGTGTTTGTGTGAGAAACAGGACGGGAGAGAACCGGGATTTAACAGACAAAGACGAAACACAAACAGACATGGGAAACAATAGTGAGGCAGTCCACTTTCTTCTTAAGTACCAAGAGAGGAAGAATATGCATTTCAAAAAGATACACTCTGATGGAATACATAGGAGTAAAACCTTATATTATCTGTTGGCCCAAGGTTAACTTGACATTTCTTTCTTTATTTCTTCTCTGTGATGTTTAAATTCTGATTCTTAAAGCAAACCTTATAATATAGGGCTGAGCTGGGCATTTTTCAATACAGCAGTCAATAAATACTTCTTTCAATGTTTTACTTTGAGCAACACAAACACTTTTCCCCCCTAAAATGTCATTTACTGTAGTTCTTTAAACAAAAAAAGCTAAACTAAATTAAATGTAGTCTTACCAGAAGCAACAATACAACAACTAGAGTCTGAATTGTAATGGTATAAAATTGGCAAAGTTATGACTCAAATAGGGAAATATTTGATCAAACAGTATGTCATCAAGATCTGCCAAAGCACTCACTGCTGACTTATATTTGATACTGAGTTCTATACAGATACATTTTAATCAGTGATCAAAAAGTATTGAGGGTTTATACCAAGCACTGTATTAGCAAAAGATAGGCAAGCTTTAACACTATGCACGTGTGTCTGCAAACATGTGAGTGTGCCTGAGTGAGTATGTATATTCAGATGTGTGTCTTCAAAAACTAACTGCCTGGTCCAGAAAGTGCAAATGTCACAGAATGACCTCTCCTAAACTGTCCAATAAGCTGCCTTTGTTAGTCGGACAGACACAACACAGTAATTGGTGCTCTCTGTGTGTACCCCAATTACACTCAGTTCTCGGTGGCCTTCCTCTGCCTTCTCTTGCTCCCTGGCCCATTTCCTGTCTCATTTTATATCTTTAAGGAGTCCATATGAGCCGAAACAAAAGCGGGGCCAGCATTAAGCCACATCAGTAATGAGTGGAAACCCTCAGCATGGCCCCTTTCCTTGGCCTGTTTCCTGCACTGACTAAGGAAAAGTAAAAATACACCAGAGCTGGAACAGTATAAGTTTACCCTACAGTATGTGGTGAAAATATCTGAAATGAATCTAAACAGTAAAATGGCTCTCTTAGACAAGTATGGAAGGAATGAAGAGCAAAAAATAGAGTCCAGATATAACAACAAGATAAAACTTCAATTAATCGACTTGTCGCCTCATTTTCCGAGGAATGAGAAAATCATGCAGTTGAGGTAGTTAATTATTCCTTGTCTTCATTGAGTGAGGAGGGAGGAGAGTAAAGGAGCGGGGCAGCATTGATTGTATGCAGGGTGCAATTTGCCGGGGGGGGATGGTTGGGATTTCCTCCGCTGAGTTATTTTTATCCCCAGTGGGGAAAAAATTTATCCCCCTCATAGTGATTTATGTTGCTTCACCCATAGACCATATAAAATATCTAAAATAAAAATAGGCTGTTTAAAAAAATGATGAAAATGGACCAGGGGTTGCCTTCTTTCCTGCTCAGAGATTTGCAGAGATGTGGGTAAAAGAGGGGTCACACACCGCGGATGACCTTCCATAGCAAAGTAGAAATAGAAGAACAAAGCCTGTCATCAAAGTCGACTCTTTTCTTGGTCTGACAGTAGTCTACTGTCACCTGTTTATTTTTATGATGACAGCATGTTGTGCTGTTGTGATTATTTTCTATTCTATATTGAAGTTTGCTGCACATAGAGCTGAATTACTGACTTACAAGACTGACATTAAGTGCATTGCCAAGTGGCGCTATCTACAGTACTGAAAAGAGCATTGGGGGATTTAATTCTGGCAAGTTAAATTAGCATTTAACTTTTTGTTTTATTGTATATATATATTCTCTATGTCCGGATGAAGAACTTGACATCACATCCCTGAGAGTGAGAACACTGCGATGATGAATTAAATTAAAAAAAAATGGATTAAAATATTCCTGCAAATGCAGTGGTCAAGTTCAAGTTTCATAATTGTTTTATTGAAGTTCATAATTGTTTTATAAATGTTACAGCTGAAACAAAATAGCCTAATGTGCTTCATAGTCTATATAGGCCCACTGTGGTCTAGATCTATTTTCATGAATAAAAACCTTTCAAAAACATCCCCCCCTCTGATTTTTTCACAAATCACACCCTGATTGTATGTATTTATCTCCCGCTGGTCAGCAGTCTGGCATGTTGCTGTGCACTGGAGGTCATTCTCCACATTGAATCCCCATTGATCTCCTCTTTAGAGCCTCCTGAGACACCCAGAGCTCCATTATGTGAGTGATCACACTCTCAAGTGTACACCAATAAACACGTATGCACACTCATGAATAGAGAAACACAAACTCATACTGTAAGCACATTACCACACACACACACACACACACACACACACACACACACACACACACACACACACACACAAAGGCGTGCACATTATCATGCATGCATAAACACACATACCCACATTTTTACAACACAGTTTCCCTTCACACGCACACACACTGATCGGTAGAAACCAAGTTTAATGCTGCCTCTCTCTATAATTCCTTGTACTGCGCCTCCTAATTGCGTGTAAGAGCATGCGTTAATTCAGACATCATTTAATAAGACACGCAGCCAGACTGCCTTGACCACTCCATAGAAAGGTGCTGAAAGGCAATTATGCTGGGCAAATAGCCCTTCAGGCTCCAGGGGCCTAAGCCCTTCCAACCAGAGGAGGGAAAGAGGGGAGGGCAGACTCTAACCTCACACCAGAGTTGAGAGTGAGTCACTCTGGGTTAGACAGTATTTTCCTACACCTTTAAGACGGACAAAATGACCTGGTTAATCCAAATGAGTCATCCCGAAACCTGGATTCATGACCCTCCTTTCCTGGGTTTATCAATGATCAGGCACTGCTCTGCTTAGATAAGCAGGCCTAATTGTAGATGTTTCATACAGGATATCTGCATGTGATTTCTAATTTTTTGCTGTTGTTTACCAAATTCACTTTTAATGTGAATTTGCCCAAATGCATAAGACTGTCACAATGTAAAGGTTCAGTAGACTAAAGTCATGTCTACACAGAAAACATTTTTGCAATGTTTTTCAGCCGCATGTGTAACGTAACGGATACAGTTCTATTTTTTTTTATGCCTCGTGTTTGTTTTACATGTGCAACTACAGTGATAGTGTACTGGCTTCTGAGCACTTCCAAAACATGGCTGACCTACACTCAACACTGTGCCTGAACGCCTCCTGTGTACAGGCACAGACTGCTGCTAACGCCGTATTGAGCTAAATGTTCACAGCAGCATGCTAACATGCTCACAGTGATAATGCTAGCATGTGGATATTTAGCAGGTGCTGTATAATGTTTATCATTTTCACCATGTTGGTTTAGCAAACATTTGCTAATTTGCACCAAACACAAAGCTTAGCTGAAGCTGATGGGAATATCATTATTTTTTCAGGTAAAATTTCATTTTGATCAGATGTTGGCGCTAGATGAAAAGTCAGGAGATTGTTTGCACCAAATTTCACAGCAATATATCCAATAGTAAAGAATAGTAAGATTGTCATCATATGCAAGATGTCCTGCATGAAAGCAGTATCACTCAACACACTCCTGGCTCCATTCAAGAAGAATGCATTACGATTTAGTAGTGAAGAAAACTAAAGAGAATGGATGGCAAGCGATACAGAAAAAGGCAAGAAGCATTTACAGTTTCTAAAGCTCAGTATAACTTCCTTGGAGATTGTCTTTTAAATCAAGACCGTCTTTATGATGCCCATGAATTTTCTTGGTTGACTGAAAAAAGTAGTAAAAAAAGTAGAAATTTTTCCACAAATAGCAACAGTGCTGATATCAGCTGACAATGTCAACGACACTGGTATATGGACCAGTTTTTAATACAGCCTTAAAAGTATTCTTGGGGTTTTTTGACTTCTAAAAACAGAATGATACCATGGGTGGGGTGGAGGAGGGGGTTGGGGGGTGTCATAATTGAGAACTGTGACAGCACAGATGGTGCTTTTCTTTCTCTTCCTTTTAATGTTATTTTGCAGAATTAATTATCGGGGGAGGATTAGTGGCTGTAAATATCCCTTATGTCACAACAAAAAGCATTTATCATTAAAATGAATATTAAAAGCATTAGCCTACATATATGCCAAGGTATTTCATGTAAGGTTTAAAAAAAATCACATCACAGCCTGTCCAATAAATTTAGAGAGGTACTAAAACCAGCATATTTTTCTTATTACACATTGTGCTAAGCCAAATACCATGAAGAAAAAGAATGACAGGAGGAAAAGGTGGAGAATGAGTAATTGGGATGTTGGCGAAACCTACCATTGTTGCCAAAGTCCAGCGAGTACTTGACCACGTGATAGTTATTCCACACGTACAGCAGATTGTCTCTAGGGTTGTAATCCACTGCTGCTATGTACTGGTAGGAATTAGGGAATGGTATGTTAACGGTCATCTCCTTGCTCTTATCAGTGTTGTACATGTAATCGATCTTGTTCCCCGTCCCCTCATTGTCGTCATCTTCATAGACGGTTTTCACCACATACAAGACTCCGCAGATCATAAAGGCATTGGAGGCAGAGCGTTTGTCATAGCTGGTGTCCCAGGAGCCTTCGATCCGTAGGGTGTAGGGGTTGAGCTGGCTCACCACGATGCGCCCATTGTTCTGTTCTGTTGCATAGATCACCCACAGTCCGTTCTCATCTACCGCTAAGTCGATATCCGACTTGCCCCCCCAGCGGTATGGCGAGGTGTCGTGGTAGTTGGCATTTGCAATAATGGCCTCACCACTCTTGATGCGCGTGCGTAGGTCAAACTTTACAATGTTGCGAGTGCGTTCCTTGTTGAAAAATAGTGCACCATCGTAGACGACAAAGCCAGTCCCATCCACACGATGTGGGAGTTTGTAGGTGGTGGTGGGACGGCCGGCAATGAAGTCCTCCTTTGATGAGTACTCTGTCAGCGTGTCTGTGCGGTACGGAGTCCAGGGCATGTAGTAGATCTTGTCTGAGGCCTGCAGCGGGTCTTTGCACCAGGCACCAGACTGATGGTCTGACTCAAAGAGATGCTCACTTTGGTACACTCCTCGCAGAATACCAGGACACAGAAATACTGAGGAACAAATTAAAAAAAAAAAAACACACATTACATACATTTTTATGCAGTCGCTGTAACATGCCAACTATTCTCTATAGATTTTCTGACAGTGCCTGTGAAATGTTTTTGTTTCTTTTCATTAATTTTACATTGTGTTTTAACTTAACCTTAACCACCAGTGAGTGACGATGACAAGATAGGCTTACTGTGTTGTGATTTGGTTTGTTGTATAGTCACTGTCATTCTTAAGCACAGCAACAGCATGCCTCCTATTCAACAGATAATACCCTGCTCTCACAGCTAAGAGAAAATGGCACATTTTGTTCTACTTCCCCCTTTCCCTCTATTCCCATTTCTCCCTCCCACCCCGGCTCCTCATTAGTCTCATAGCTCTTTCTTCCTTTTTCTCCCTTTCTATTTCTGTCAGAAACAACCAACTGTAGAACCGAACACATCTTTTATCGCCTGCTGTTTCTGCAATTGTTACAATAATTAATTTCCCACTCCGCGCTTGGTATTCCCATCTTGGAATACTAGGGTCATGTTTTATGAGTGATGTGGGAGACGTAGTAAATTCTGGGAAGCCAATCCGACGGGAGTCACAGGGACCTTTGTAATTTAACTGGAATGTTGTCCCACACACACCAGATGCACATAGACAGTCCAGATGCACATTGCGGTTTTCCTATTCCTCTCAATAATATAATTCCAGATCCAACGCAAAGGGCTGGGAATATTGATTTAATTTTTATTGGCTATTCAAAGCACTAGCATAATATTCGTATCATGGGGAAGCATTTTAAATACGAAATGTCAATGTAATTCTCCGTTCATTGGCTCATCATAAAAATGTGCTCGACCCGTGGAGAGTTTGTTAAGTGACATTCTACACGATACTATGGAATAATATGAGCCCTGAGTGTGTCTAATGAGAACCAGTGTTCCTAAATTGCCTCTATATACTGAGATCAAGCTGTCTTAATATGACAGCAGTGACTTTGAAAGAGATGTCAGTCTGCCATGAGGTACAAACCGATGCAGGCGTTGCCATCAAAAACTGACACCCCGCCCCCGGATTTGAACATGTGTGCGTGTGAGAATGTGAGCGTGTTTGACTTACCTTTTTGTTCTACTTCTGCGTGAGCCATAGGGAAAAGATTTGAAAGAAAAAGAAGAGAGAAAGAGAAAGAAAGAAAGAGACAGAGACAAGAGACAAAAATAGATTAATGATGCAATAATAAGGAAATCATGATAATACAATCTTGGATCTCCATAATCGTTCTCATATTTCATCCTAACCTTGTGAGAGTGCCAGGATGCTCTCCATGTGTGATTGGTAATAACATTACGTAAGCGTCTGAGGAGACTGCACTGCAACGGGGAAGCTATCTGACAGTAATGCATCTCACATATGTCACACACGCGCATGAGCACACACACAAATATGCGGGAACAGACACACACGTGCCTTGCAGACACAGAGGGAGGGAGAACGATACAGAGAGCAATACAGACATAAGAGCACAAATATACACATATTCATAGCATCCATGGTGGTCGTATCTATAGTGCAGAGCAAAATACAGCAATACAAAATGACCTGAGATAATGAGCTCTTTAATGTATGCTAATAGCAACGCAGCAATGAAAACCAGAGAAGTGATTTGATTACTGGAGCTGCATTTCAGTGGACCAGCCAAAACTGACACATTAAAATGCTCTCTGATGCACAGTGGGTGAGCTGATGTTTTGTATATGTAACCGACTGTTTCTATGAGTGTGTAAACATCTGTGTGTAGAGGTGAAAGCATACGGAATGCACTGGTTTGCTTCACTCCCAACACCAATTCCCTCTCTATTATATTCAAAGCGTTTTCCTTAGAGCTTCGGCGGAGGGTTGTTCATGTCGCCCCGCAATGAAATGTGCACACTTGCTCAGAGCCTCTTAAACATATGAATTCCATTCTACCTTGCTCCCCGGGGGACTGAGTGGAATGTGAACATGGCAGAAACCTAATCCTGCAGGCAGTGCCCTTGTGTCTTTCAAGACCGTTAGAGACCTGCTGAATGGAACTGGTCCCCCGAGAGAAGGAACAAGGAGAGGAAAGGAGAGGAGAGAAGAGGAGAGGAGAGGAGAGGAGAGGAGAGGAGAGGAGAGGAGAGGAGAGGAGAGGAGAGGAGAGGAATAATTGGAAGGACTTCCGGGTGCTACATGTTTATATATAGCACAAATGCACTACATATTGCACTGTACAAGCATAAATTCTTTAACACATTAAAGCCAAAGCTCATCAGCAACCACCAGATATATACAAACATACGTGACACACGGACACACACACACACACACACACACACACACACACACACACACACACACACACACACACACACACACACACACACAAGCAACCATTAAATCCTAGGCTCATGAAAAATGCATGGTAACTGGTGCGGCTTAGCACAACTCCCGATAAATAAGCAATCTCTGGAAGGAGATCGTGTTAAACCTAAAACAAGTGTGTATATGCCTGTGTGTGCATGTTTGTGAATGTGTGTGTGTGTGTGAGAGTGTGGCATTACAAGTTAAGATATAAAATGGTTCACCACAAGGAAGCAGTTCCCTTGTGAGAAAAGCTGGGAGAGAAAGTAGATAGTGTGTCTATGCAGAGGGGTGTGCGCGATGGAACGACAGATATCGATGTACCGAATGCACACACACACACACACACACACACACACACACACAGTCTTGCACACACACAGATATAAACAATAAGAGACACATTGTGGTAGAGAAGACGGGGATTAATGACACCGAACAACAAGGACTTCACATCACCTGAGGCTCTTATACAGCCTCGCAGACACAAAGGAAAAACATGCAGAGTTCAAGGTTGCAAGCAACTAATAGATTTCAAATGAAAAAGTGTGGTGGCAACAAGTATACCAAATGACACAGAAAATGTCAAACAAATGTCATTCAATTTGTATTGCAGTTCGTTGTTTCACTAGATTAGCAGATGCCTCTGTTGGTGAGCTCATAGCAGGATATTTTCGAGGCATCTCTGCTTTTAATCTCCATGAGGGGTAAGAAATTAATGTTTTTTTCACAAATCACACTCATTCATCATTCAGTGTGCAGAATTAGACAGAGTGAACACAGGCTGGTGAGACATATGTTGAAATCTCAAGGTTTTTTCAAGGTTAGCTCAAATATGCTAGATAATGCATGTGTAGAGCTTTCCCCCTAAAATTCAGTTTCCCAGAAGTCCCTCAGGTTCTCACACCTTAAGTCTTAACTTTGCCCATGGATCCAATGTCCAGCTAAAATTGGTCAGTGTGACCTGTGGCCTATGACATCGCCATATCAATAAAAGAGAATAACACACATTCTCTCGGCTTCTCTGTTGCTACACCCTGCACAGCTAAAGCCCTTCTAATCAGAACAAAGGGACAAAGAACAAAGAGACCACATTTTCTCACCCTACCACTTGGCCATGGCTTAGAGTAAGATTTAACTTAAGCTTTGTTCAATACTCGAGTAATTACTAGTCTACAACTGGTTGATTTTTACTGCAAGCCACGCAGTTGTTTCTTTAAGAAGTAATAGGTGATCAATTTCCCTATTACTTTTCTGACATCAACATCTCTGATCTTCACTCCACCGCTGCACCGTGGACCCGAACAGAACAGATCCAGCTGACGAGCCAGGACATAACAGGACCGCCAACTCTGTCGCATTGCTGCACTCCTTCAGTGAAAAGGATGGATAAAAAACACATCTTATTGCTTATTAAAGCGACTTTTCAGTAAAGGCTGACATCTGGGTAGATTTAATTTTGAAATTGAGATTTGATGCTAAACGTAGATGCTTTTCTGATGCTACACGTCATGGTTTTATGCTACATGCTTATGTTGTGATGTTAAGTGCTTTGTGAGAGCTCCACTTTGTTAGGCTGTGTTGTTTCGCTCGATCTGACTGATTCAGCTCTACTCTTTCTCTTTCTCTCTCTCTCTCTCTCTTACTAACATACATGTGTGGACAGAACGAGCGCACATGGCTCATGTTCAACTCAGGCTGGGGTTTTCAATCTTCCCGCCTGTTTTGCTGAGTCCTTTGTATGTCTTCTCACTCCTACACACACGTGACGTTACCCACTCCATGTGGTTGGGTCAGCCATATTGCTTTGTAACTCCTGTTCTGTGCTCTCCTTTTCCCACATGTGACTTCACCAACTCCATGTGATTAAGTCGGCCATATTGTTTGTAGTCCTTCTTTTGTCTTAAATACATCACACACACACTACATGATTAGCTAGGATTTCCAATTGTGCTTGATGTTTGTTATACTCTAATAGTATTGGCTGTATACAGTAGTTACTACTGTCAAAGTAAAATAAACCCTGTTGTATTATAAGTAAATCATATTGGTGCTTTTTGCCAGAATATTGTTGAAGTCAACCAATGCTGAATTTGACTGAATTTGGGTATCAATCATTTAACCAGATTTCAACCTTTATTTTAATAATCTAATTATTAATTGGGTTACCAAGGTTTGGGATGAATCATTTATGAGATTGAATCAGTGAATTGGTTATCATTTCCCTGTCTTCCAGGGTGATGCCCCCGAGGTGGATTTAATGTGAATTAAATCCTATCCTCAATAATCAATTATTAATTATTTCTGATAACCAAAATTAATCTGAATAACCCCGTAATCCCTACATAGGAGACGAGAGGTCTTCTGTGCTGCTGCTAATTCAGCCTCGGAGGTTAGTTATAAGAGAAAGAGAAAAAAAAATTTACTATGACTATGACGACTTGCCAGAAAACGTCCTTGTTTCCAAGAAAACGTCAACAAGAAAGTATCTTCTCTCAATCTTTTTGTCCGTGTTATTCTCAATTGAATTCTGCAGAGGTGCAGCATGTTTTTATCTTTCCAGTATCTTTGACTGATCACTTGCAAAACCACTTAGACTGCAGTATTGAATAGTTAGTTCTGCAGCAACAGAAAAAGAAAAAGAAAAAAAACCCCCAAAAAAACGATTTCTGCTCATTTATTCCTAGCAAGGCTTTGAATGAATATTAGAAAACAATAGCAGAACAATAACACTTAGAGCAATGAGCAAAAGCAATGTGAGAATGTGTCGCCTATCTAGTTTCACATTCATTAAAAATAATCTAAATATTCATTAAAATCTGAGTCTGTAGCTTCTCAATTTTTCAGAATTTCTGTAATCACATGAACAGCTCTGTCACTGTGTCTTGGATGCTCTCTATGTCTCTTTCCATTTCTCTTTCTCTTTCTTGCTCACACACACGCACAGACACACACATACAGAAGCTGTGTTAACCTGACTGCGCTGCGGTGTAAAGATAATTAGCATTTTTATTGAAAACGTATGGTTTATTAAGGAGGTATTCGTCTAGGAGGAAAGAAAGTGTGTGCGCTCATGAGTATATGTAATATGTGTGTAAGCATGGTGCACAGGCACAATCGCGTGCGTGTCTATGCAGACAACGAGTGGCGACAGCAGCCTTACCACTATTATCTCTGATCTCCAATCAGCTCAGCCAGCTGAAGCCCAAGGTCATTTATGGACACAGACATTTTTATCTTTCTCTCTTCATTATTCTATTCTTTCTCTCTGTCCTCTCATCCTCACCGACCATTCTCTCTCGTCATTTCATGCTGTGCCTTTCTCCTCGTTCATTCTCTCTGTTACGTCCTCTGAATTTCTGCCACTTCCCCCTAGCCCAAACCCTGTCCACCTCTCACTGTGTCTTTTATCAGTTAATTCATTCTTTCTGTTCCTCGTCTGCTGGCCTCGTCTAACCTATTTCTCTCTATCTCTGTTTCGGCTGTCGCTCTCTCCTCTCTTGCTCCCTCACTCTGTCTCTCTCCTTCTGTCCTTTTGGTTCCTTTCCATCTTTCCTCTCTCTCTCTGGGAAACACAAAAAACGACCGCATATGTGTACACACAAACACATACACACACGCGCACACACTGTACATGCATGTAGCCAACATGTATATTCACACATACGCATACACAAAAGAAGAGCAATTGTTTCCACAACAACACGCACACGCATGCACGGGCGCGCACACACACACACACACACACAGCTCCTCTCATGTCATCATGATGAAGTTATTCCAAAGGTCCAATCTGACAGAAGTCTTTAATTGGACAGACAAGAAGGTGATTTTATCTTTTAATTAGCTTTCTTACTGAGCCAAGTTCTATTGTTTAAAATAGACTGTGTGGGTATTGCATAACATATCACTAGGTTTTCTGATTAATACACTAAATGTGGTAGTAGGCTAATTGCTTCATAACGCCAGTTGGAGAGCCAGGGTCTACTGCATGTAGATGAGAAAACAGATATACATAATCTCCAGTGTTCCTCTTTTTTTCTTTTTTTTTTTTTAAATAGCTGAACATGAACGAAATAATACATATAATCATATATCTTCTGCAGCATTTGTAGAGATTAAATATATCCATGTATGAGAGCTGCCTTGGAGAAGCACTTTGTACAGTGGTGTGTTAATGTATGGATATTTATAGTCTGTCTGCAGTGCTATGAGCAAGTATACACAGGTGGCTAATTACTGCCAAAGCTAGCTGGCTAGTTTGGCACACGACTGCCACACACTCGTACCACAGAGAGTCGGAGAGAGAAATCGGGAGAGCACTTGATTTTTAGCTTTGGAAAACAGCCAAAAACCTGCAGTGCAGGGAGGAGAGATGAAGAGTTGTGAAGGCACTTCAAGCCAAAAATCCTCAAGAAAAAAAGAAAAGGAGAGGAGAGGAGGAGGAGGAGTGGGGGCAAAATTTCCCTGAAAACTGAACCGTACATAATTTAATTACCTGTTTTACAACCCACTTCGAGATTTGTTTACAATATCTATGTAGTGGGAAACATACCAGCTCGGCTTTAACACCAGTGCCCAGGGAAAGTGGCGTCTCTTCAGAGCTCAGCTCATTTTCCGTCCATGCAATCAATTTCTGATTAGCAACACCTGGCTTCAGAGGTGATCGCTAGGTCAGGTGTCTCTGCAACCAGCACTATCGGTGTGTTAAACGTAGGGGAGACCTGTACTTGAGTTACGGATGTCCCTTGATGTTATAATCATCATTGCCTTTATGTGAATATGATGATTTGTTAAAATTGGAGCGTGTGAATGTTTCAAGGATGCGACAGTTTGAATTGTCATCTATTTCAGAAAACAAGCCACCTTTATTGATCTCTTGATTTTGGAGATATTTCACCACTTAATGTCTAACAAAATGTATCTTTCAAAACAACTGAAAAGCAGCTGACAGCATTGATTTGATCTGTCAAGCATGCCGACTTGATCGTAGACGGCTGGATCTCTGACCTGAATGTCAGCGAACAGCAGTATCTTGTTCAGACAGGTTCAGACATTATTATGCCTTTCAAAGAAAATTGATTTCATAAATATTTGAAGGATACGATATGAGAGCTCTGTGAAGTGTCGTGCCATGTAAAGTTGAGGTATTGTCAGACAAAACAATGTAAAGTGCGGAGTCATGGTTTCTGAGGAATTGTTTCACCTTTATACAACATATTTCACTCTGCAACGTTGTGCAACATTTCTCATGGCTAAATAGCAGCCAGGTAGTGTATCACAGCGCTACCTGATCCAGCCTGAACACTTAGTCAGTACACGGAAACTGCTAATGTACTGTCAAAGGCTCTCTCTCTCTCTCTCTCTCTCTCTCTCTCTCTACAAGGCGCCATCTCTCTCCCCCTCTCTATCTTTTTCTCCAGTGCTCCATCTCTCCCTCTCTATGTCCCTCCCTCTGTTAGCTGAGCTCTCTAATGACTTTGGTTTCAGATGCTGTCTATTTTTGCGGGGGGGAAACGTTACCCTGACGGACCCATTGTTTATCAGATCAGCACGCAACTCATCTCCCTTTACACTCAGCTGTTTCTAAGCTACTGTTTTTTTTTTTTTTTTTTCGGCGAGATGCATCTATGAAATGAGCAGTGCTGTATTTTCAAGCTGGCATGCAGTTATAACAAATATATGCAGACAAATTTCAAATGAATGGATGAGACAAGAGTGAAAACACAAGCTGATACACACTCAGTTTTGATGCCTGTGTTTGTGCGGTGTGTGAGTGTGCACCCGTGCTTTGTGAGGCATTAAGCAGGTATCAGGTTGTGTTTCCATATGCTCCAGAGAGGGCTCTGATAGTCCTATTATTTAATCTGCTGGTCATTCTAGACGCCAGGCAAGAGCCGTTTAGCCAGACATAATTGAATGCTTCAGTGTGGGAGATCACCTTGGCTGTCTGTATGGACCGTGGTGCCAAGGCTGTACACTCAGAAAAAGACACAAAATAAATGTCTGCAACTTGTGCATTACTTTAGGAGGGATTCTACACACACACACACACACACACACACACACAGACACACACACACAGACACACACACACAGACAAAAAATCCGATCAATCACTATTGAGATAGTGCTCATATCTGATGCAAACATTTCTTTCAGTCAATACACTGCAAAAAAAGTAGAATTTCCCCAATACTCATAAAACAAAGTTTGCTTGAGGAAAAAGATATTTTAAGTTGTTTTTAAAAAGCTGACATTTACAAAAAAAATAATTGGTTTACTCTAAATGTGTTCAAAACAAATGCAGCTCAGTCAGCTTCATCAACTATTTTTTTTGGCAAAAGTAAGAGTTAGAGACTAAATAGGTTTTTCGAGACTGTTTTTGCAGTGAATAAATCAGAACTGTATCTCAACAATGCCTTTTATGAAATCCTAGAGGTGTTTCAAGCACTGAAAAAACATGTCAACAATAAAACCTACAGCATGTGTGCAAAGAAGACACATTTTCATTTCACAACAGTCACATTATTTCTTTATATCTACGTTTGTAGAAAGGGGACAATGACTGTCAAAGGCATGTAATACAGAGGAATTTAATAAATTTAATTTGTTATGTTACAAACAATGAATATTGTTTATTTTCATCTTTATGTTTGGAATTGGATACAAAATAAAATGCAGTGTCTCTACAACTGGATTGGAAAGAAATCATATATCTTCAATAAGACCTATGTTCTACTCAGTTCAGTGTCTGTGCTCCTAACATCTGCTCTTCTCTCAGTGAATTTGAAGTGTACTGTAATTTTGACATAAAGCATTTTTTTGTCCAAAGAACTATTGTGTTTTCACCTGTTTTGCTGTTATCTAGTTGAGTTTTCCACCCTTTTCCACCCATGTGAGCAAAGCAAATCTTAATCTTGTGCTAGAAAAGTAACAGCAGCAATGGAATCACTCGAGATTTGTCTGTTTTGCAAAAACAGAAACAGGTGTTGTGCTTTAGCTTTGCCTTTGGACAAACCCTGTAAGTCGGAATGTAATGTGAATTAACATCAAGGATAAATAAATGTCTTTAATCCACTAAGTCTTCAGTCTGAACCCTTATGCATTTATTGCGCAGTGAGCTGTAAACCAGATTTTGGAGAAAACTATGCTGGCAAAAAAAAAAAAAAAAGTTTCAGGGTTTTTAGCATATTTTGCTATCAAATGCCTTTAAAGTTTTACTCCACTGTGTATGACCTCCCAGACTGTTATCACATGGGCAAAGGTCATGTAACCATCTGTCATCATTTGAGCCCATCCGTCTTTCACTTCCTTCCTCCCTTGGACTTTCCCCAGTGAGCACTGGTGCATCATGACTTCCCATATAAACTTACTCTGGAACTCACATTACTGATAGAAACTGCATGTTGGTTTGTTGATATATCAGTATGAAATACTATGGGCCTGTGTGATTTTTTTTAAAAAAAGCAACAAAAATGTATCAAGATAATTAAATGAGATTATTTAAATTTCACTGACATTTAAAATAAATTATGTTGATTAATAATTTATAATACTGGAATGATATATACTTACATATATGGTTAGTGGCAGTGCCTGTGTGTGGTAGTGATAAAAAAAATGCAATGTATACTTACTGTAAGGAACACATTCATACTGGACTTCCAGGTATTTGTATGTGCCGGGGCAAGGATCAGGGAAGACGTCAGGGCCAGCCACCACAGCACACTGAGTCCGGTTGTTGCATCTGGACAGAGAAGATAAGTGAAAGAGGCAGATATGTTAGTTGAATGCATCCAGATATACAGAAATATGTGATCATACACACACACACACACACAAAATATATATGTATGTCTTTGTTAGTCTGAAGCACTTACTCACAGAGCTACACAGACCCTGGCATTTAGTGCATGTGATGTGATATACAATGAGCTGTATTATAACCATTCAAATACTACGATGCATTCACCCTGACACATACTCAAGTGTCATCTGCGTTACGGACCCTTTAGATTGACAAGAGAGCAGACAAATATGTCTTTACTGGCACACAGTTACATTAATGGCTGCTGAGAGAGCTGCAGTACAAGGACACTTCTGACGTGTGTGTGTGTGTGTGTGTGTGTATGTGTGTGTGTGTGTGTGTGGTGTGTGTGTGTGTGTGTGCGCGTACAAGAGCAAGAACCATAACCTATGGCTTTAAGAGTATTTTGCCCCAGACTCTAGATAATTAATTCTAATTACCGGGGGAGCTCTCTCCTCTGACACACAAAAAGTAAGTATTTCTCACTCTTATTAACACAAGTTATGAAAGGCAGTGCACTATATATTCCCTATTGAATGTTTGCATGTGTGTACGGGTGTGGCTATAAAAATTCATGCATGACATTTATGTGTAAGTGTTTGTAATTAAGGCCGGTCCAAACAATAAAAAGATGATTTGTAGGGGGACAGTTAGAGCCCATATATTATCATGATAGAAACATGCAATAATGTAAAATGCTAACCCACAGTGAAGTGCCACTTTATCTCAATGGCATTTCCTGGTTTAAATAAGGTATTAAAATAATGTGAATGAAGAATATATTACGTGCAAGAATAGGGACAAAGGACACATGAGGAGAAAATGCCTATTTTAAGCAGGCTGATGAGCCACTTCTCCTCTCATCTGAATATTTTCTTTCAATTAGTACAACTGTTCTGTCTCTCCGTCTTTCCCTCTCTGCGCACCTGTCAAACAGGTGACATTTACATTAAAACATTCCGAATCTCCCATTGAGATATTTTTAATGAGCATGCCGAACCCCTCAAGTCACTTTTCTTACAGTATCACTCTACACTTTGCATAATGAAATATGCATGAGAGCTAATTTAATTTTTGTGTTCAATATTCACATACAACACACAGAAACTAATGTAGGCTACAGTAGTCCACTTATGACATATATCGGTGTCTATTGCCAACCAGTGCGTCTGTGGTCAAGTGAAAAGTTATTGGAGTTTAAAAGGTTTAAAACTCTATGTGTTGCGATGTCTGTCATATTCTAATAACAATACCCACCAGTCTTCTCCCCCTCTCTCTCTCCAATCCCTCCTTTTTTTCTCGCCTCTGTGCTTTTTAATTTCTTGCCCCGGTGCCTTCATCATCGGTCACCTGTCATCAGTGCAAATTGTGGACTGGGGGGGACACAAACTGACACGCCACCACAACTTTGCTCAGAACACCCACTGATGGAGACAACCGGCTGGCCCACAGTGGTAAATCAGAGCGCACAGCCACATTGAATGACCTCACGAATTTCGCTGGCTTAAAAAATGGTTCAATAACTCTTGATGTCATCACAACAAGCGACGAGGACATGAGATTACAGCTACCTGTTTCACTCAGAAGTCTAACTTTGTACTCAAAAAGAAGATTAATTATTTCCACACACACACTTTAAAGGAGAAAAAAGCCTGAATGCTGGTAACACCAAGAAACCCAGGGGATTTATAAAAATGTCTCATCCCTAAAGAAGAAGAAAAAAAAATCTACCTGACACAAAAAGATGCTAGTGAATTGGACAGTAAAACCACATGATGCTAAAAAGTAATTGTACAAAACCAACAGAATGAATAAATAACTGAAATACAACATGAAAAAAAACAAAACAAAACAAAAAAACACTAATGCTGGGAACAAAAGAAATGTGTTTGGAGAGCAAAAAGGAGAAAATGCAGGTTTGATACTAGGTGTGAGTATGTGTGTGTTTCTACTTTATGATGAGGCTCAGTTCTAGGAACTTTCGCGGCTGAGTCATGAAGCACTGGAGGTTATTGACTGGTATTTTAAATAAAGGGTATAGAGCAAAGATTTGACATAATCTCTCTCGCGCACTCTATCTCTCTGTCATCACCCCTTCTTTCTCTGTCTATTTTTGCCTTCACTACCTTTTCTTTTTCTTCTCCCCACACAGTCTCTCTATAAGCCAAGATAATAAACCAATTTCTTTTCTCAGCTTTTGTCTTCCTCCTTTGCGCCAAGGAATTATGCTCTTCCGTTCCTTCTTCTTTGTCTCTCATTCTGACTGTCTGTTATTTTTCTGTCTGTTTATCTGTCTTAAACCCACTTAGCTGCAGTTTCCGAAGTCACACCCAGATATATGTGGTAGGCCTCTTATTGCTGGCTTCTTTCGCTCTCTCTCTCTTTTTCTCAGTCTATCCTCTCTCCCTCCCTCCTTAATATCTTTCTCATCCCTATACCTCCCTCGGGGCGTCATCTCCAGCCTCCCTCTGTTTTTCCCTCGATCCCTCCATCCTTAGTAAAGCCTGTGCTGACGTCACCATTCAGTCTGAGCCAGTAGTCTGAGTCAGATCCAAAAAAGACTCCCTTATGTCCCCAGCACCTCATCTCCTTCTCTTTTTCCCCCTCTCTTTCTCACTCACTCTCGCCAATGTGTTTATCCAGCAGCCTTACAGAACATAAAAACATAAGCAAAAATTCACAATTCACGTTCTCTCTGCTTTCTGCCCCACGATGAATGTAGATGCAGAAACATGCACATACCCCCCACAAACACATCTCTGCAACCTACTGCTTTTTTCATGAAATGGCTCTATCTTTTTTTTTTTTCTTTTTTTTCCTATGTGTTTTCCT
Organism: Euthynnus affinis; assembly: GCA_029490765.1. Taxonomy (NCBI): domain Eukaryota; kingdom Metazoa; phylum Chordata; class Actinopteri; order Scombriformes; family Scombridae; genus Euthynnus; species Euthynnus affinis. The sequence goes on from CM055838.1 coordinate 21,116,603, forward strand.
TGGTGTTGGCAGAAAAGCTCCTTTTTTAATTAGCATGACCACATCAAAACAAGGCAGTGGCCTGGATACCGCCTTGCCTGCTGGCTTTCTTCCCTGCAACGTGCAACACACACACACACACACACACACACACACACACACACACACACATACACACACACACACACACACAAACAAACTATTCACTAACAAAGCCGAGCTGTGGCAGGCAGGGAAAGAGAAAGCTGCGATGCTGCAGTGGGTGCTGCTGTTGTTATTGTCTCTGATGTTTTTCACTTTGTTTGGCAGACCTCCCTTCACTCCGACACTGTCTCTATTCCTCATATAAACATAACTGACTGACTGATGATTTGATGAGACTGACGCCGGGTAGATGATAGAGCGTGTGTGTGTGAGATGTGTATACATGTGTGAGCACATGCATGAGCAGATGTAAAACGGAATAAATATTTGTGAGAGCATGTGTGTGTGTGTCTGCGTGTGTGTGTGTTTGAGCGTCTGCCTGCATGTGCTCGAGTGCAGATGTGTTGAAGAACTATATAATTACAGAGCAAGTGAGAGCTGGGAACTAATCCTCATGAGTTGAAAGAGGTGTCTGAGAGTGAGTGACGCACAAAGCCTCGGCACAGTCCTCAGGAATCAACATTCGAATATATAGTCATACCATCCCACAACACTCTATGAGTAATCTACAACACCGTGTGAACATGCTTAACACATCCAAACTTTTTTGGAATAGGGTGTGAACATTGTAAACACACACACATCCACTCCCTTATTCTATTCTTGAGTAATTGACATTCAATAGTTAAATCGCATTGTATCGCATGTGACTCATTGCATTGTGAGATTGTTGAGAAAAAGTAGCATACATTCCACAGACATTACTTTTTTCCTTCTTTGGTAAGATTTATTGAAGGCACTATATCCTGTTTTTATCCTGATTCAATTTTATATTTTTCGCTGTTTTAACCTGAATTTAAAAGTCTAAACACAGACAAATTAGCTTCAGCTAAATGTGCTTTTATACATTACATCTGTTGTACTGCTTCTCCTTATGTCACAATGTTTATCTGTATGGTCCCGGTTAAATGGACTAACAAATACAATAAAATATATAGTGCATATAAATTCCACACTCAGAATCTGGACGCTCAAATGAAATTCAGTAAACAAATAAAGTGCACTTTGAACAACACTCGAGCAGTATACACACACTCTATGAGTAATGCATACTAACACAAACACTCTACTCTGACAAACATTATATGAACAGTGTTTATAGACAGCCAAAGTGAACTTTCAGGTTCTGTTGCAGAAGTAAGAAAATCTTGTTCAAAATCCCGTTGACATTTGTAACTATGGTGATAACTAAAACAGTTATCACCATATCAGTCATGTGATATGACTTCATGTTTATATAAGAGTAGTAGTCTTTTTTTTAAGTAATGATCTAATATCAGTCTTTAACAAACACAATTTCCTATAATCCCTAGATGTTCATGGATGAAAATTCATGGCTTGATGGAAGAAGTTAGTCCAAAGGTGAGTCTAGGGGTTGCGGCTACTTGACAGCAGGGCAGATAGGAAGTTTTTAGACAGCAACTAAAAAGCTGAAGGAACTATTTTAGAGGAAAGTGTTTTATGAATATGGACAAAAACCAAGTTATGATGTAATGCAGGTACCCACGCTGCCGTTGCTTGTAGGCTTTTCTTGGTTTCTTCTGTTTAATTAAAATTAATCATTGTTTAACATTGTCAAAATCACAAATGTTTCAGTGTCTTATAGCGACTGCTGTAGTGGATGACAAGTTGTCTTAGAATATGGAAAATAAACTCCAGGAACATGTTTTATTTTTTTTATTTTTTGTTTTCAGAAAGACCAAGAAGAAATGTTAAATGAGAGAATGCATTGAGTAAAAGAAGCTAGTGGAACAGAGAGTAGACCAAACGAGACACCATGACTTCAGCTCTCAATCATATTATGTAAATCTTGTTACGATGCAGTATTTCAAACGAAGAGGTAGTTCTGTGCAGATCCCATCCTACTGTCTATTCAGGCCAGGTGCAGGACAACAGATTCAATGAAAGAAATAAGTGGAGTGTCTACACACTATACAGAATTTAATAGACCAGAGTGTTTTCTTCTCTGCCTTAGAATTACATTTTGACAAATCCAATTTTTTTTTTATTTAAATTGTGTCTATAAAGAATTGTGGCTACCTGCTCTATTACTGTAAACTCTGTAAAGTCTTGCCTTGTTATGCTATAACTTTTTTTATTATACATTTTATTATACATTATACATTCGTACATTTGTAATTTGGTGTTTATATAAAGTACATGGCTCTTTGTCATGTTGCCTGATGAAGATCCGGTAGGGTTAAAACACTGCATTTTTCAGTCAAGTAAATATTCTGGAAGACAAAATCTAGTACGTGGACACAATTATATTGTATTTTGGCAGAAAAATGTTGAGCATGAGTCCTGTGTAAACATTTTGCAGGACTGTGGGAACATTCTCGAAATGACACTGAGCATTGAAAATGATCATAAACTATGCTATTACTATTTCTAAATACTGTAAAAATACACATAAAAAAAAGATTGCAGAAGATTCTAGCGCGCTGTGTGAAAATTCCTATTACACATTTATTCATGAACATACCAAAAGTTTTTTTCTTTTATCATTCTTTTTCAAAATGTACTTTATTGAAGAACATTTTCCATTCGTGAACTGCCTTTGAACATGTTTTATAACTGTATTACTGAGCACCGTTTGGCTTCTCTTTTCACAGCAGAAGGAACATTGATGGTTCAGAATATTTTTGAAATCTCTTGGTAGAGCTCCCTCGGGGAGTTGTGCAATGGTCAGAACATGCAATATGGACTGATGGTGCGCATAATGTCACTATCTTATTTTTCTCGGCTTATTCACCAATACTGTGAGGTAACTTGCAGAGAAACAGACTAGAGAAACATTTTCTGTTTTTGACAGTTGGACTCATTCATAAAGGCAGAATAAGGCAGTCTATGGAGGTGATGTCTGGGTGAGCTCAATACTGTCTGAAATGATTTGAAACAAAAGAGGGAAAGGTAAAGGAGTTGATGCCAAACCTGCATTGCGATATTCAGTTATGTATCACAAAAACATACATTTGCCTTGTAACCACATCTGCCTTTTCTTTAATCAAGAATATATTTTGTTCATCCTCTGTCCTGTCTGAATGTAGTGATCACAAGAGATTAAATAAACTAAATCCTGTATGTTTCCTCCACTGTGTACTGTCATTTCATTTTGCTGCAGTTCAATAAGAAATACTTTTAACCAGGATTAGGTTCGACAAACAATCTCACAAGAATATTGCTAGATAATAACATTACAAGGCACACTGTACTGTATCTGTAGTCTAAATTATCCATAAAAATATAATGAATACTATTTTGAAAAATGTTTCTTTTGTGAAGCCTAAAATCATTTCACAAAGTAAAAATGATAGATTGTAACACATTCTGAAAAAATGGGAAATATTAAGCAGAGGGAAAAGAGCAATTGGAAAAAACATAAAATAAAAGACAGTTTGTGAAAATAACAAAAGGAAGGGGGAGAGCTGATTCAACAGGGCTCTATGGGTCCTGTGGGAGTTCAGGAAACCCATTTGACAGCAGACAGAGGATAGTTACTGTATCTCGCTACAGGATATAATACACTCTTTCTCCCTCTATCTCTCATACATGCACACCACATATGAGATTCCACTGCTACTGGCTTCATTTCTGCTTTATGAGCTCCCTGATGTGGTTATACACACGTATACAGTGGTGCTGCTTGGAGATGGACAAATGGAGTGATGAGAATGGATGTCGAACTAGAAGAATAAAAGGGGCGAACAGTAGATGGATACAGAGGAATTGGCATGTTGTAAGTAATTGAACAGTGATACGGGTATCGTGATTGACAGAGGTAAGAGAAAGAGAGCAAAAGACAGGTGTGTGTTTGTGTGTGTATGTCTACCATGGGGTATAGTGAAGCAGATGCATCACATCGTGTGCCAACACCAACCACGCCATACTAAAGAAATGACAGATCTTTCTCTTTCTCCCACACACATTCACACACACACACACACACACACACACACACACACACACACACACACACACACACACACACACACATACATACACACATTGTATGGTCCCTCAATGCATTTCTGTCAGCTTTCGAACAGCCTGTCAGACAAGCCACAGGTACAATAATGTTGTTTTCCCTACTGGGAAAAAGCTTTGAAATGTGTTACATTATTAATATTTGGCTGGAGGATGTCACTCTCTCCTATTTTTCACCCATTCTCTCTGAGTATGTCAAATGTCATTTTTGACATATAACATGCAATATATACTGTGTATACCATGAATACTTTATACGCTGTATGCCCAGTGTGTAACATGTCAACAAACTGCACCTCTGTGTATAGTCTCACTTTGACTTTGGTCATATGAATAGTATCCTGAAAGATGTCAGTGACAGAAAAAAATGACTGATAGAAAGATGACCCAAAACCACACAGTTGCAAACTGTTTTTTTAAACCACACAGTTGCAAACTACCTTTCTGCATATAGGACCAACTGCAATTGCAAAGAATGCCTACACTTCAGCAGCCTGCATAATGCTTGTGACAACAAATGATATGAAAAAAAATATGTGAAATGTGTGGGGAAAGTTGTCAGGGAAGAGCAATCCGATTTCAATATGGCTGCTGGAGATGCTTTTTTAATGCCAGGTGAGAATAAAATGAGTATAAATCCTAATTGGATATAAGGTGCACTTTAATTCAGCCTTTAAAATGAATCTATTTTGTTGGTGATAGCTAGCTCATATTTGAGCATTAATTTTCATTTGCAGAAAATAACCTTTTGGGATAATTAACTGTTGTAACAAAAATGATTAATAATATCATATGTCTATTCACAAACAGAGGCACACAAATAATGCGCACACAAACACATAATGACCTCTATCTCGCTAAGTAGGCTGACGGCCAAGTACAGTTTTTGAGCTCCGCCATCTCTCCTCTCTTCTCCTCCTCTCTCCTCTTCCACTGGTAACCATGGCAACTTCTACGTCGTCCGATTCCAGGACACACTCAGGGAGTCTTCCTCCTCATTCCACCTAGCAACATTCCTCTGCTGACATCCCTGTGTTTCTCTCAGCCTTACATATGTGTGTGCCTTTTATATGTGACACCTCTTTCTCCACAGTTTAATCCAAGACCACCTGCTCGCACAAACTCCAAATCCTCCTAAAAGCTAAAAGACGAGCAGTGTTTCAGACAGCTGAGCTGTCTCTCCAGATTGGTGAAAAGCAGAGGAGCGTGTAAGACACCAATGCCGTCAAGACAACGACATTGACGACGCCACACCAAGAAAATGTCATGTAGGATTTGTCAACCCGGTGCACCAAAAATGCATGTTGTGTGTATGCATGTATGTGCATTTGCAGTTGAGAATAGGGTTGTTCCTTGTGCCTTGGTCTGGTTTTGCGCTTTCATGTCAATGTCAAAGTATCAAGTCAGTCAGAAAGTCAGTCACTGTATACATGCCAGCGTGTCTGAGGCACTGACTCACTCTGGATGTGTCACACTGTGTGTGTATGTGGAAGAGAGAGCAAGAGAAAGGGAGATAGAGTGTGTGGTGTCTAGACCATTCTCAAACCATTCTCGAGCAGCCATGTAGCTTAGGTGCTTGGTGAAGCATGATAACTAAGGTTAGCAGAGCTGTGGCGACAGGAGGAAAGGGTCAGACAGTGGAGACTTTGACATGTGGAAATACAGGGGTTTTTGGTGAACAGTACAACTGTCAGTCAGGGTGAATGCATATATGTGCATGCACGGTTGGGAGGAGTGGGAGGATGTATATGTGTGGGGGACAGTTATCTTGTGGTGATGACGATATTAAAAAGGAACATTTGTGTTAATTGCTGTCACATATGTGAAGGAATGTTTCTCTATATGTTTAATGTGTATATGACTGTGTGCCAGAATCTGTTACTTTATGTGTATCTCCACTCCTTCTCTATACTATATTATACATATCTCATCATATCTTGTGTGTGCACATGTGCACATATCTATGTGTGTGGGCCCTAATTACCGCACTGAGCAAGGGTGACAGTTGGGCCCCCAGGGTGCCGCAGGGCATCTCCTGTAACCGTATGAGGGTGGCACACACACACACACACACACACGCACACACACACACACACACACAAACACACACATTAAGTAGGACATTTCCAGATATGACCTCATTCAGTGGGAAGCAGGATAGTTAATGTAGGGAGGAGAGAAGAAGAGTGAACAGATAGAGGCAGAAAAAGTCAGGGATAGATTTAATAACAAGATATAATTGTTAATATCCTACCACCTTTGCAAGACATCACACACACACACAAAACACACAGTAGTCACAGTCTCAGTTGCCTCAGAGCAAGACTTCAATTTAGTAGATAATATTGTTTTTATGCTTAGAGTCATTGGACTGGAATGATGATCAGAAATGTAAGATTTATGTAAGGTTTAGAGCATTTATTTATCTGTGTCTCTGCCATTATCTGTTCTGCCTTTCTTATTCTGTGTTTACAGAAATGGATTAGACTCAAGTGGAGAAGACAGATGAAGTGCAGGTATGCCTATAAAAAAAAGTGCCAGACTGTACGACATAGTTCACTGGTTACATAGCGCCGGACTGCAGCACATGGCTCGTGCTAGATTGCAGTCTATGATTCAAGTGGTTTTCTATAATTCAGCGAGTCAAAGGAAAAGAACTTCAGAGGTTTCTTTGCAGTCTCCCGCGTGAATGGTTCAAACATGCGGGTGCACACTTGCTAACTCACACACACACACAGACACACCCGTACACACAAAAGCATACAACTATAGATGTAGGCATTCAGACACGTGCACACACAGACATACACACACACAAAGCTGTTCACACACTAGCACACTGGCCGGGTGCTTTGAAGGCTTAGCCTCAGTTCTGAAGAGACAGGCTACCAGAAGAAGTTGACCAAGCTAGGGAACTGATGAGCAACTCTCTACATTTCCCTCTGAGTGTGTGCTTGTGTGTGTGAGGGAGAAAGTGTGTGGGCATGCATGCATGAGCAAGCAAGCATGTTCATGCATATGTATTCACTGGTGTGTGTGCACACAGGGCTGGTGCACATTTGTGTGTTTACAAAGATAGTGCACCTTGGTTCCCCAGGGCCACTTCAATTTGGGGTTTAGTCCAGGGACTAGTCATATCTCTCTCTAGCCTTCAAAACTGGCACATTTGGTCAAACGAAAATACAGGCAACATGCTGCACAGCATGAGCCCCCTGCACTTCAGCCTCAACCTCACCTTCCCCCCTGAGCTGCAGAAAGAAAAAATGAATGGAAAAACAGGAAAGGAAAAACTAAACTAAAACAGATGGCGAGGGAGAAAAGGAAAAGTGACAGTGAGGGTGAGAAGTACTTACCTTGCAAGGCAGCTGGATTCACAAGATCACGAGATCACAAGATCATGAGATCACATGAGAATCCATCTTGTCAGGCTACAAATTATGCACTTGTGTCCGAACCACCGGTGGTTTAGACCAATTAGCGTCCTACGAGGATTCTTGTGTGATCTTGTGATCTCGTAATTTCATGAATCCAGCTGCTTCACAAGGTAAGACGGTGATAGACGGTAGTAGACAGATGGTTCATCCAATCACCTGCCAAGTATTTTTTGAAAGTGCCTGCCCTTTTCCAAACAGTTTCCAAGGACGACTTCTCAGATGGTTCTATGTAACAAACCATCTGGCACATCAGGTTAGAGAGGTACAGGGTGAGAAGCAATTTTAGGAATGAGAAGAGTGAAGAAAAAACAAGAAATAGAGTGACAAAAATGGAGATATCAAGAGAGTGACAGATATGAGAATAATAAATGAAGCATGTTGTTATTTAACACTTAAAGCAAGAAAAAGAAGGGGAACGGGAGAGAAGAGGGAACAAGTCCCTACCCTTGTCTTTCTTGTCAAAGTAGTTTCCTTTTGTGTTGAGGGACTTCTTCAAGATGGGAAGGAAGCGGATATGGGAAAGCAATAGAGGAAAGAAAACAGAGGGAAAGAAAGAGAGAAGGGCAAACAAGGTGAAAAGATGGGAGAGGCGGTGTAGAGGTGTCAGGAGAAAGTCTGTTTGAAGTCCAGAAGTAATTTTCCAACATGGTAGCTGTGGCAGAGACAGCAAAACAGAGCTTGTGTGCTTGTGTGCGTGTGTGTGCTGTCTACACATTCTTCAGAGTGTGCACACTCGCTGCCTCAAGTGGCTGAATGCATGTGTGTGAGATTGAGAGAGAAAAAGAGAGAGAGAGGGAATGCTGAAAGGTGCTCGGTCCATGAAGCACTCAAGTATCAGTAAGGGACAAGTAGTGCATTGTGAAGCATCTCTGTAGAAGCCATCAAGTCACTTTTATATCAATAGATCGTTATAACTTGCAGGCATTCCACCATTTTGACTAGCAGCACTCTCCCTGTGCAGAATTGAACACAAACCTTCAAATGTTTCCGTTGCTGTGATATAAATCTTTCCAGTGACATTTTAACATACACCCGACCTAACCACACCCAGCTGTAACCAACATGGCTGCTTTGAAAAATACAATGGAGTTGATTTTGAGGCAAAAAAAGTGGAAGAGACTTGTGACCCTAATAAAACATTTCACAGAAAAATTGTAATCAAACAGTATGTACATAATCAAAATCAAAAGATAAAATTAAGACTTGATTGAAGCGAGCCACAATCGACCTTAAAACAAAGAATGCTCAGTAGTCATTTTGAAATAGAGACGCTTTAGTTCAAAACCTGATAAAACGGAGTGAGTCATTGAACTGAGGCCAGTATATCGCTAAAACAGATTAAGCGTAACTTTCATGGCCACGGCTTCATTTCCCCTTCAACCCAGTGTATCCCAATGGGGAGATAATCTGGGAAATGCTGCGATATCAGGTCCTCTCTAGGTTGCCTGAGAAGCCTTGTGAGACCCTCTGGAGATATGAGGCTTTGATATCAAGACCAATTATGTGGTATGCGCGCACACACACACACACACACGCAAACATACGCACACATACACACACACACACTCCTTGGCCTTGGAGAGTGGTAGAGAGGAAAACAAAGAGAGAATGTGATACTGAGGAAACACTGGGCAGGCGGAACATGCTCTGATTTTATCAGCCAGTTGAGCTGGACTTGAAAGCCAGAGATGATACAGACACAGAGGGAATGAGAGAGTGGAAACCAGGCAGGCTGAAATAGACTGAAGAACAGGGATGCGTGAGTATGGGAAAAAGCTAAATGCACACACACGCACGCACACAAACCCAATGTAATATGTGCAAAAGCCCCAATGCAGACTTTAAGGCACATTAACAAGTGCACAAACACACACAAACTTCACCCTGTGCATTTATGTGCAACACCGGTGCTTCTAAAACACATTCATTGTGTGCATGAGGATGTCTAAGGGTCGTTCCGAGTCTGTGCACATAGAGTAATTTGTGCACAGACACACACAAAGGCTCATACGCAGCGTCATGCAATACACACACACACCCACACACACACACACAGGAAAATATGTGGGGTGTTAGAATCGAAGATGAATCAAAACACTGAGACCAGACAGTTAAGCAGACAACCAATCAGGGTTTATTACAAAGAGCATACAATTCACAGGTAAACCAGCAATGCAACTTGTACTGGGTCATGTTGACCTAGTACAAGTTGTCTATCCAGTGATATTGTGTAACCCTTAGTAAACCTTAAACCCACACACTCATCATATTCTGCTTCCACAAATATATGTGATAAACTGTTGTTTCCGGTCTGAGTCACCTCCACAGAGGATCCCTCAAGATTAAGTTTGGCCTCTGGCTCTGCTAATTGGAGCTTAAAGTCTGGTGTAGCCCCTGGGCAGTGTATGCTGTGTGTGGCACATGCTGCGTGTGTGTCTGCGTGTGTGTATGCGCGCATGTGTATAAATTATGGATGGCAAAGGCTGTAGGAGAGTGGCCACACAAGCTGCAGCTGCCAGAGCAAGTGGAGAGAGAGTGCCAGGCCAAAGTAATCGCAATCAGAGCACCGCCACATGACACAGACAGGTGGTCTGATAGAGAGACAAAGATGACAGCAATATTGAGAAAGAAAGAAAAAAAAAGATGAGAAAGAAAATAATAGGACAGCAGGAAAGGGTTGTAACACGTGATCTGAAAAATGAAGTTACTAATGGTGACAGTAATGAATTATTTATATCCAGACATTTTCATTACACAGAGCACCGCTTTTCTCTCAATGCTATTTTTGTTCTGCTGTTATTTTCCAGCTAGTTCTCACCAGTATACCTGCTTATAGTAATAAAAAAATGGTAGGGCATAAAGACCACATTGGTAAGTCACAGCTACCAGTAATACTTGAAATAAAAATAACCAAAAACATATTTACCAGAACTAAATTCAAATAACTCAACCAGTAAGCCAAACGGCACTCTCTCTTCTGTTATTAAAAGCACTCTAATCAAGAAGTACAAAAGTATGCCCGGCAGAATTAAGACAGAATTATCACATCTCATGACCAAAACATGAGCACTTATTATACTTTCAGAGATGATTGGCAGAAAAATAATTTGTTGATGCTAAATTTGACTTTCCTACAAGAAAGAATGTTATACTGTTAAATTAGCTTGCTGACATTCATCAAGTTCAAATATAACTAATAACAAGTTTCTTCTTTATTTGAGTTACAAATGCTGGTATTTTGGCAGCTCCAAAATTATGGTTACATTTTCTGTCAAAGCACAAGCTTGTCCAGTTTAGGTCTCTCCACTAGTCACGCCTAAATTTTGGTGCAAGTCGAGACACATAACTAGCTGACGAGCTAACCCATACTGTGTCATGTTTAATTTGTGAGACACATATCTTAATATATTTAATGTAATGATTTTTTAATCATGGATTGTTATATTATTAAAGAAAAGAAGTAAGTATGCATTGTCACCCTTCATTGCACGTTTTCATGTTCATTTAGAGAATATTCTGCAGGACACTTTTGTTGTGCTACAAACACTGTTGTCAGGAGAGGAAGCAATCACACTGTCCAGCTGTAGAGGAAGTGTTACTTGAATCATTTCCATTGTCTGATAAGGTTTCACTGCATGTACAGGATCTGAGAGTAGCAGAGCTGCATGGGTGGGCCTCACTGGTAACACTGATTTCCACACATTTCCATCACCTTTCTCCTGTTTTACAGCAAGGGTGACAGGTGTGTCGTTTTTGGGTTGTTGTTTTCTGTCAGCTCTGTGAAAGTGGGTTAGTGTAGTGAGTAGTGCAGAACTTGACACTGATACTTTTACAAGGATGAATACTAAATGAGCAGTTGACACTGCACACCTTGTGTAGCTAGGATCTCTAAACAGAAAGACATCTGTCTCTTCCTGTGTACAAATAAATAAAGCAATTTTAAGTGTTTTCTGTTTTGGCTTAAGCTATTTGTGCCATGAGTCAGAATTGCACATTTTACAACAAAGCATACCATGGGACAAAAGTAATTAACAAACACTTAGACACAATTACTTTGTCTAATTTTGTTCTACATTCCTCAGAAAATGTGAGACTTGAGGAGAACTTTCAACACGATGATCATCGCTCTACAGGCACATGGCAGCACTTGGTTTCGCATTCTCACACGCTGTTGTACTCTCTACATCACACACTCACTCAAACACATATACACTAACCTGAGTGACATGATCTTATATGCATCAGGCAAGTAGCATCTAGTGTTCTCCATCTGGGCAGGGTCTGAATCACAGATCTTGTCGTCGGTGCGGCCGTAGTTGGCGCTCTCGATCATGATGACATCTGTGCCTGGGCAGCGGAGCTCGATGGGATAGGATTCACAGGACAGCTCCCTGCGCACCACTGCCATGGGGATAGGGGCACGGCTGGAGGCTGGACACACACAAACACACACGTTGGTGTAAAGATGTTGTTTGATATAGTGAGAAGTGTTTCTACTAGACTTTATAGAGATGTCTTTAAAATGTGTCCGCTGGAGGTCCAAATTGTAAAAGCATAGATAGTTTTCAACTACATGTGTACTCATGTTATAAGAACTAATTATTCACACTATATGAAACAATAGCATCACAGAAGAATTTTCAGGGCATGTCCACTGTCGCAAGTAAACCGTAATTACTGTTTTGCAGTTAGCGGTTTTAGACATCAGTCTAGATAAAGAGTAATTGCCTAGCAATTTCAACAGGCATTTACTGCTGTGGAGATTATTCAAAGATGGTATTGCCTAATTATTCTCAGAGGTTGCAAATCTGATGCATATATCCACTCTTTCTGTACTGAAATAGCAAACATGTCATTAATTCCATTGAGATTGAAGCTGATCTGTCCCAGATCTTTTTTTTTTATTATTATTATTACTGTCGTTGCTTGACTTCCTTGCTTGTTTAATGAATATATCTGCCACTTGGATGATGAAACATCTGCAACGAGACCAAACAGCAATCAAATTGCCATTGAGTTAGTCTTTCTAGATATACAGTTTCTGCACCACAGATGAGAACTTGAGAGAGAGGCGTAGAATATGATGGGACATGTGTGCTATATAGTCTCATCAAAGTCGACATACAGCAATTTAAAAAATACAATAGGATGAGCTTCAAGAGAATATAAGCTTGCAGTGCTGCTTCTGGGATGTCTCACCTTGCAGTATGTGCTGCTATCACACTTGTAGTTTCAGAGTCAAACATCAACTATAGTGTTTCATTGGTTTTGCTGTATATGTGGTACTTATATTATTAGAATTTGTGTCCTTAGCATATGATCTTGATGGTATTTCATTAATATATTACTAATGCAGATTTATTATAGGTGTTTGGAAAAATAAGATTTTTTTTAAACTAATGTCAAAAGATAATGCTTGACTTTATTTTATCTTTATATTTTAGCTTAGCTAATGCCCCTGAACCATATAACTACACTGACATCCAAAGACTAAAAAATACATGGTACCACCGCTGGCCATGTCCAATATAATGAAATATGAAATGATACGTCACACAAATTTCAGCTCTTCTACATGTCCTTTCTATATATACTTTACTTATATGCTGTCTTGTCACATTAGATACACACTGTATTGTCTTGTGTTGATTAGAGTTGGGTGCTGGGATTTTGAGGTGTGGGGGCTGGATGTTCCAAGGGATTTTGGTTGTTGTGGTGTAACTTGGATGTTGTTATTCTCTGTTTGTGAGTGCAGCGATCCCTGAGAGCATCAGTGATCATCCCCTGATAGATAAGCTGCAGAGGTGTTCACTTGTGTTGTTCAGTTGTATCTATATCACATAGCCTTGTTTGTAATTTAGATCTGATATAGATCTTAAATTTTATAAAACTTCATATCGCATGTCACCAGCTGCACCAGCACAAGGACCACATTTGAGAATTTGATCTATATCTGGTGCAATATACATTATGCACACAATCCCAGTCAAATAAACAAATAAAATATATTAAATATGTGCAAAACTAATGTATGTAGTCTGCGACTGTAAGCCCATTCACTATGACTGCTTCTTGTTCAGTCTCACTTTTCCTTTTATTTATGAATACATCCTGTCAAGGTCTTCTATCATTTCTTATAAGCACATGCACAAATACACATACGCACACAGTATACTGTATACACACATGCATGTATAAAAACACACACACACAGTGAAAAAACGACTACCCGCGCTTCAAACACAAACCTACGACATCCCTGAAAAGCGAGGCACAGCACCACCTTCCTTGCTATCCCTGTCACGGTAACCACAGCAACCCTGTCCTCCCTCCCTTGGCTCTCCCATTGGCTGGAGGAGCGTCATGGTTACACGAATGCAGCAAAGAATCTGAATGAGCTCAATGACACTCTGCCCGAGCTCTACTTAATACTGCCCTTCACGACATCACACACACAGGCACACACGCACACATGCACACACACACATGCATACAAATGCTTTGAGTTATGGCATGTTCAGGCTGAAATTCACTGCCAGTGTAGCCAGTATCTTTGTGGTACTTGAGGGCACTACATTGATAATGGCAGGTCCTAGCTCAGAGATAAGACTGATATATAAGTGACATTTACTGAAAATGTCCTCTCTAATGAAAACACACATGCACACACACACACACATACACACGCATATATCACAGCAGGCTATGATTAGACCTTAAGCACATATTCAGATGTGTGTGTCTCAGCAGTAGCTGAGGATTTGAGGGACTTCATGCGTTTATTTGTGGGTGTAAGATGAGAGAGCTCAGGGCAGTGGGTCATTATTGTGTTAATATGGGTGTCAGTTTATTAGTTTTTCAATGGCCGTATCATGCCTTCGTGAGCGTGAATGTAAATTTTGGAGAGAGGGTTAATTGAAGCGTGCGGGAATCAATACGCAGTATTGTAAGGCAGCTGTCTAGACTGGCTTTGAATCAGATGTCTTACAGTGTTGCTTTACAGGGTCCCTGCTGGACATAAAGAGAGCATTATGACACAAACACACACACACGCATTCACCCACATACACAATTCAAATAAGGGGTCAATGTGTAGTCCAATTAAAAGCCACTCTGCCTTCATAAGCAGCAGTAAACGCTCTGACTCGCACACGCTGTCCTGTCTCGTCTGTCACCTTTGAATTCATCTACAGTATGTTTTATCAGCAGCCTCGACTATAAAACTGCATTTAACCTGCCTCCAAAGGACTCACTCCACACATATTTCTGTCACTTTTTTTTTTCCAAATAAACATGTGCAGTCACACAGCACCTCTTGATACTGACACATACACTCACGCACATACAGCACGCGCCAATATTTAGCTCTCTTGTCTTTGCACACATGCAATAACGTGCGAGCTGGCAAGTGCATGTTAATGTGTCTCTCATTAGTTGTGTAAGTGGTGACAGAAACTTGGCAGCGACAGACAGTACAGACAATCTTATTCAGACACTCTCATTGCCTCAGGGGGCTGAAACAAAAGGATATCGATTTTTACATTTGGGCCAAGAACAAGAGAGTGGCAAAAGAGGTGGATGGATGGAAAGGAAGAGAAGGAGAGGGTGAGAGAGAAGAGGAGAGAGATTTAAAAGGTGATCTCTCACTTGAATTGCCAAAGCGTTTGGCCAGTGTTAGTGTCAGAAATGTGGGTCCTCTGAGTTTGAGCAAAAACAACATGTTGTTAAAGTGCAAAATATATCTTAAAAGATAAGGTCTGCAATATTCTGTGTTTTTTTTATTGTCAATAAATCACATGAAAAGACCAATCCTCAACAATGATTAATCTTTCTAACAAGTAACACTTGATATCGCTTATTCCTCTTGGACCACAGCTGTTGTCCAAAACCTATTTATGTTCAATATACAAAGTTCACTGCTTGCCAACTGAAGGCTTCTTGGTGAAGCTGGAGCTGAGATTCAATGTATGATAGGAAAACCGTCCCCACACTCTGAGCTGTGCAATTTTATTGAGGTGAGATTTCGGTCAGGGACCCTCTTCTCTTGAGACCATTGAAGACAGGTCATGAAAAGTTGCCTCAATAAATGAAAATTGCGTATTGTACTGTGCAGATGCTTTTCCTCTTCTTGTCCAAAAACTATTAAAGGCACATGAATGAACGAATTGCACCATGGCCATGACACTGAGTGACATGTTCCTCGATTACAATGATCATAGGCATTGTAGTTTATATTCCTGTAAATCAATCCTATTTCCAGCTTCCTAGTGCCAAAAATACTTACTACACACCAAATTTGTATTAATCCGCAGCTGACTAAGTCTCCAAGAATTGCATGATTTACTGAGCCTTTTGTTGTAATGAAATTATATATTTGTAACCCACTGTTTCCTAATACATTACTGGTTCTGGTCTTCTGTTTTTTGTCTTTTAAAGGCATTTACTGACAAGGACAAAATCATAAAGGAAATTACAAGAGATATATCCTTTAACACTCTATATATGAAATGTCTACATATTTACCACAATTTGTTCAGGGTCCTCTGCAGTGAATTTTTCCAACATGATCAACAAGTCCACTCTATCAGGTTGAACACCACTTATACTAGAAATATTCGGAAGACCCCAGAAAAAAATACATTTTCTGTCATTTTTGTTCAAAAATTCATGCTTTCCTATTCACTTTTATTTGTCAACACATAACCCTGAAATAATGACAAGACACGGCTCAGTGGAGAAGATGGAGTGCTTGCTGCTGTGTGTCCTCAAGCTAAACTGTCTTTGTTTCAACTAATCCTTGCTAAGTATAAACAGCATGATTTGCATATGTCGACTTATTCTTTAGACATTGATGCAAATACCTTTGACTGAAACTCATCTCTTGGTGTTAAAGCAAAGCCCTTGGTGTTTGTGTGCCTAAGCAGCTGTCTGTGAGCACTTCCTGTGTGTGTTTGAGTGTTTTTAAAGTGTGTGTGTGTGTGTGTGTGTTTTTAAGGAGGATCTGTGTCCATGTGGGTGTACAGTATTTCAGCATTTAAAGTATATCATCTGGATGCACGCATGTCAGCAGGCATGTGAGCAAGTGCGGGTTGAGCAGTGTATGTGCATGCGTCTGCACATGTGCGGCAGTTTTTCCTCACAACAGTGTGATTGACAGCAGCCATTAATAGGATTAAGTCCAAGTGGGCCAGAGCTCCTTCTAGGAGTCTTCAAAGCCCACCGTCACAGGGGAGAGGAGGAAACACACAGACAACCTACTGGGGCTACATCTGTGCATGTGTGTGTGTGTGTATGTGTGTTTGTCTGTGTGTGAGAGAGAGAGAGAGAGAGAGAAGGAAAGTGAGAAAAAGATATAAATGCGCGCTGCAAGAAGATAGAAGATACATGTAAATGAATATGGGTAAGTGAGTAAATAGTTCCTTTGTTATGCAGCTGCAGTGTTTCTACAGCTCTATGTGTTAGAAAGTGTTTGGGCGTGTGGGGGTGGATGGGTGTCAAAGCTGTACATTACTTTAATTTGTAGTTGTGGGCATATATATATATATATATATTTCTTACATTTATAGTAAATCACTACTTGTAAAAATGTGCACCATGGCAAAATGCTGCAACAAACAAATCTAACTTCTAACTAAATCTCTTTTTTATGTATAAAGTGCTGAAATTGTTTCTGTGTTGACTTATATGGGATGTTTTGAAGTTGTACACTGTGATGGTAGTGTGCTGGGTTTAAATACTACATATTGAGAGGTTCTAACAGAGTTGCGTAGTAACACATTATCAATCAATCAATCAAACTTTTTTTATAAAGCAGCTTTCAAACAAATCAAATGCAATTCAAAGTACTTTACAAGCCTGACAAAACGTAGGATGTTGAAGATGGATTTAAAGACTCATACACACCACAACAACTAAAACGCAAAAAAAGGCAATAAAAGATGGGTAGTTAAGATAATAAAAGATAAATAATAAAAGATAATACAAGCAATAAAAATAATAAAAAATAGAATTACAAAATACTACAGAAAATAGATTAAAGTAAAACAGTAGAATGTTAATAATATAAAATATAATAAAAATAAATAATGATGATGATAATAAATAAAACAGGTATAAATAATAAAACCATAAAATTATAAAACACTACATAAAAGCCAGACTAAATAGATGGGTTTTTAGTTTACATTTAAAAATATCTATATTTTCAGCTCCTCTGAGAACCTCTGGAAGACTGTTCCAGAGGTTGATTCAAAGATGGTAATGGCTGAAAACAGCATCAGCAAATGTTTTTGTTGTGCTTTGTCGAACAGCTAAAAGAGAAGAACCAGAGGATCTGAGGGAACTTCCTGGTTCATAAAGCAAAAGCAAAGGTAGTCTGATGCAAGGCAATGTAGTGCCTTATAAACTAACAAAAGAATTTTAAAATACATACAAAAACTAACATATAATCAGTGTAAAGACTTAGTATATATAATATAGTAGGCATAATGTGTAATTCAAAATTCAAAAGCAGACCGACTTTATAATAGTCTAGCCTGCTAGTTATAAAAACATGCATCAGTCTCTCTGTGTTCAGGGAGAGAAAGCATTACTTACAAGTAGTCAGCAACATGTAGTGTAAGGGATTATAATTTAAAATTCAGTTATAACATTTTGGCGGTCGACTTATTTGCTGCCTTAGATGTAGATGGGTGGGTTGACCAGTCTTAGTTTAGCTAGAGGAGAAATGTGCCCGCTAACTCCAAACTTTTGTTGTGTTTTCTTAGCTGCTAGCTAAGGATCTATCCGATAGCTTTGTCTGTATTCGGTTGACAACTCTACATTCAGTTTTTCAGAGAAGATATTTTGATATGTCACTCTAAGACAAGCACAGACTATTTGGACCGGTAAGCATGTTGGTTTATAGGTCAATTTGCATTCTGGGGTTGGGTACTGAACTAGTTACTTCACATTATTCACATGGCTTAGGTCAATCGCAGCCAAATTTTGGTAATGTGTAGGACTGAGAGTGAGCACAGCCCTGAAATAAGTTTTAAAAACACACATTTACCAACTGAAGCGTCTCATATGGAGGCTCCAACACTGACAGGAGCACCAACCTGCAGATACAAAGAGACGTATCCATTTACCAACCTGCATGATGGATGGCAGCTAGTTAGCATGGCTAGCATCATTAGCATAACCATGCTGTGCTATTCGTAGCCCATAGACTGCATGGAAATAAGGTGTAGCTGAGGTGTCTCCAGTTTAAAGGCACCATGCTGGGCAGGTGACAGGTGTGTTTATGGTGTTTGAGTGCTCTAACAAACTTCATGGTGTGGATATAAAGTCACAGAACTGATGGGCTGTTATCATAGCATAGCTATGGCCTATCTGTAATAACAATATGGGTTTTACTTTGTTGTTAGACTATTACTCAGTTGGTGCGTCAAATGATTGAGACCAATATGCTGCCAATCAGTGTGGTAGAGTATGTTATGCCATCAAGAGCTACTGTGACTAAACACAATGAAAACACTTTGAGGTGAAGGAGGATGAGCTAAAGGTTAAACTAACCAAGAGCATACAAGCTAGCTTTAACCACTGACTGCTGGACAGCTCTCACAAACGAAAGCTACATCACAACTTTTCTTTAAAATTAACCTGTTAGTTACCGGTTAATGGGTGTTGGTCTATCAAAAGCAAAATTAATCAAAACAGACATCCCCAAATTCTGAGCTGAATTCCATTTAGCTCCTTCAGTTTCAGGTCCTGGTATAGTACATGCTGGCTCACTTTCACACTGCACTTGAATAGGATGGAGCCATTGTTAATGTAACACCTGTGAAAAAAGCCTACTAACCGCATGCTTAACCACAATGTCTCGTTTCTACATGTTAAATACAGAAAAGGTGACATGAGTGTTGACACTTTGGTATTTAAAGGTGCCTTTGATGGAGCTAAAAAATAATGTAACGAATACTGTAAGAAATAACTTTCCAACTCATAAAATATATGGAAAAGAAAAAGTATTATAAAGACCTTAAATAGTTGAATCACCACCACTTAGAAACTGTTTGGGCTGCATTGCAGTGCCTGAAAAATTGAATATGTATGTTTAATTCTGTGCTATGTGTGGTGCTATATCTTACCAATGGCAATGGGAGCAAACAAGATTGAGACGAAGAGCAGGCATCTGGTCCACATGACGTCTGAGGTTGACCTGGAAGTAGATAGGGAGGTACTTCCTGCTGAGCCTCGACGGTCTTGTGGTAAACTGTTTCTCTCACAGCTCAGTGTTCCTGTCACCATACAGGCCTGCAAATTGACACACAGAGAGGATTTGTTCATTTGGATGCCATATCTAAACAAGTTAAAATGCCTTATATATGTCTGTATATAGTAATGTTTGAAACACAATTACATCCACCCTTACTCTCTGTATACATAAAAACTCTCTATACCCCTTAAAGGTAAATATGATGTAAGCCTGGGCTGAGAAACAGCAAGCAGTTGTAGACCTCTACTACTTTTATTTGCCATAAAACTGTGAATTTTCACAGACAGAACAACCACAGATTTATTAACAATTTACCAATTACTTGGTGGAGAGATGTGTACAGAGCAGCAGCTTTCTTTAAAAATGCATCTCCTGATTATAACCGAGGAACTGCTAAAACTCTTAACACCTATAAAGTTTATGCATTTAAGAGGAGCTTTCCCTGGGACCATATTACTTTGTTTACTTACAGCAGACTCCTGCTTTAATAGAGGTCTGCTGTAAGGTCAGTGCAGCTTCCTGTAGACATATGTGCACTAGACAGTGATCAATAATTAGCTTAAGCAATATAAAACACAGATATACAGAGAGCATAAAATGATTGAGAAATATAATAGTAACTGAAATTATTATTATTATGGAAACCCTATAACAGCTAAAGAGTAATATAATTACAAAAACTAATGTTTATGTTTATGTACATAGCCATAAAACCTGATCCCATAACCATACATGCATACACATGGCTAAACGGGTAAACACTGACAATATGTACATTTTGTAATTTGCAACAAAAGAACTATTTCTAATTTGTTTGAGACACAACTAAGCGCTTCATCCATAATTAATTGTTCTCAAATTGTCTGTTTTTATTGTCTTTACAGTCTCAGTATCTTACACTGTGCTATAACTGTTTCTAAGGGAATCAAAAGCCCTCTGATTTTGGTGGCATTTACGGCCCCAATACAGCTGGAATAAAAAATGTGATGATGCTGAATATTAAACACTAATGACACCAGGAAAATCTGTACAAATGCATGCAGTATTTCACAAGCCAGCAAACCATATGCCAAATAATCCATAAACAACAAATCTGTGAAGGAAATGCAAGACTAAATGCTAAATGTTGACCTTGTAGAAAAACAAAATAAAACGGTGCTTAATGTTTGCATAATGATGCTGAAGTCTGTATTAGGATTCACTTCACTTGGTATTCCACATCAGCATCAAAGTGTGAAATGTATTGATGTTCCAATCTAATTGTTCATTTCATGGTCTATCAGTGATAAACAATTAATAAAAGGATGGTCTCTGAGATTTGCTGTAGCAGTGACAGACTCATAAGCATTGTGTCTTTCTTTTTTTTTTCTAAACTGACCAGCATTGTTCAATCACTTGCTCAGTAGCCCACTCACTCAACCGACAATGCAATTATTTTCTTTCTGCACTCCCAGATTCACTTTTTTTTTTTTAAATTATGACAAACTAACAAAGATATTTATCCTTTTCCTACTGTATCTGGCTGTGAGCTGTGTGTTTCTATTATATATTCTAACTCTGCAGAGGGGTTATTGCATCATTCAGTCATTATGCAATCATCCTAGTTGATGTCAGATAAACATAATTTTTCATGGGAATAGTTCAAAGGTAACAGCAGCACTATTGGCTGCAGAAATCTGCGACAGCCGGAGACAGACAGAGTAAAGCAGACAGCCAGAGCCATGGGAAATATATCATGTGTAACAGAGACTATTGATCAGTGTGACCATATCATTTTGGCCCAGCAGAGACTAAGACAACAGCCAGCCATCTCAGTCATGCCATGCTGTGAAGGCAAATAGCTGCCTTGGCACAGTCTATCCCTTAGATATTTCTGGATTTCTGCAATAACTGTTATAAGACTACCAGATTTTTTTTTATTTATAGAAACTGTCAGAATGACACAGATCCCTCTATAACCACCAGAGACATACTACATATGCATAATGCATCATCTGAGCATCTACAATGACAAAAAGCTCCATGCTGCAGACAGGACAGATACACCCAGAGGCACATGTACACTGCAGAATCTGGATCTGTGGGAACAGACTCATACCAGACACATACAGAGGGATAAGAGCTGTGTAGTCATCTGGGATTTTTATTGACTCTGTTCTTTTTAGGATGTCAAAATAAATCCTTGAAATTGAAAATTCATTTAAAATTACCGTAATAAAAACAGGATAAAATTTAATTTTAGCAAAGTCAGAACGATGATATGATATTTACATTCCGGTATAAAATAGTCAAACATTTTATCCAGCCAGTGCATTTTTTCCTAGACTTTGATTATAATATTTACTTCTGAAATATGGGAAATTTATTTTTGTGGTTCACTTTCAAAATAGAAACTCTGATTCATTGACACAAGTCTATATCCATTTGATAACTCTGTAAAGAAAAAAACAATTAATAACAAATAAACACATGACAACTGAGACAAGGCTCATTTATTGATATCAAAATCTCTTTTTCAAAATAGTGTTAGTCAAAATGGCAGCTTAATTAGGGGTTTTAAACAAACCAATTCAGCGCAAACAATAGGGAAAGGACTTCCAGTAAGAGTAGGATTTTAATAATATTACTCAAGTTTTGTGTGTATATATATATATATCCAACACTTCCACCTCTATGCTGATGATACTGTAATATATTGCTCTGCGTCAAAACCAAACCAGGCTCTTTGTCAGCTATAATTTTGATTTAATACTGTATACCTTGTGTGATTTAAAACTTGTTTTGAATGCTGACAAAATAACACCCATGTTTTCAAATGTAAAATTAAAACCACTGAACCATCCATCACCACCTTTCAGGGCTATGAGATTGAGTCTGTATCTCAATACAAATATCTAGGAATACTGTGTACCACGGAGCAGGAGGGTTTATTGCAAATTTTAAAGCCCTTCCTCACCATTGCTCTTATCTTCAGGTTAGATGGTTTGCCTTGTCCACCATGGCTTATTCTTATTTATAAATCTATTCTTAGCCTCCTTCCATCTTACCTATGGATCTACATCATTCAGAAAAGTATAGGAAGATATTGTCTTCACTCCCAGGACTTTTTACTATATAATCCCCAAAGCCTGTACTGAATTGGAAAAAAGGGCGTTTAAGTATACTCTGCTTGGAATCAGTTGAAAATTACCTGAATTTTCCGGAGCTGGTCTCACTGGATGCATTTAAAGTAATTCTAAATGTCTTGGAGGCAAGCACATCTGATGCAGATGTTTTGATGATTCATATTGCCCCTGTTTTATCTTTGATGTTGATGACTTGCAGCAGATATTGATGAATATTTTTGATATTTTATGATTCTGTAATGTATTCTTTATTTTCATTGTTAAATGTTTTTAATGTGTCCTGACTTGGTCAGGATGTTCTTGTAAAAGAGATGCTTTAATCTCAATTAGACATTTCTTGGTTAAATAAAGGTTAAATAAAAATGTTAAAATTTAAAAAAATAACCTTGAAGGCTACACTTACAACATATGCAACTTTCTAGATATCTGGTGGTAAACTGATTTGATGTTTTCATTGGAGAGTGATTTCATATCTGCTAACAGCTCTTGACAAAATCCCTAATGGCACCAAAGTGACAGAATCACAATAGACACCCGTGCTTTATTCTCCCCCCGCTTAAACAACTCAACAAGCTGCCCCATTTCTGATTGATTGGTCCCTAACTCGGTTGAACATGAGCAATCTGACCAGCTGTCCCCAGCTAGACACAGGAGGCATACACTGACATATGGCCGGACGCCACCAGCCACAGCATTCCACTGTTCCATAATTCAAAAGCTATTCCATCACCCCGTATGCTGCGCCACCATCTCACTCATCAGTTAATTAACCCTCTCATTTCCACCATGCTCACGGTTGTGCCTTTACAGACAATGGTTGCGTGACAGCCTCGAGCAGTCCAGGATTAATCCAAACCCAAATCACTCAAGTTATGTTCATAATTCAGCAGAGCTGCATACTCCCATATGCTCTGATAATGATGTAAAAATATGTTCCATCTACAGTGTCCACAATACATAGACAATGGTGATCGCCCAAAGCACTGACCTGTTTTCTAACCTGTTTCCTTTCATTATCTTAATGTGTTGATTGGTTAATATATTATGAATAAACAGACAGTAATGGTGTTAATTATCAGAACATATGTGACGTGTTTACACCCTGCAATCATCAGTTTATCACGCACATAAGCTTTGGCAAACATATGCCCCATCTGAAACCACTCAGTGTTAAAATGATGAAATAATCGAGCCATATATTTTAAATGAACACAATATTTTCTATCCTTAGCAAGTTATATATCTCATAGGAGACCCTCCCTGGTAGATAAGCAGCATAAGAAACATCTGCATAAAACTGAGCAAAACATCAGCTAATAAGCAGGATCCGACCAAAACAAATAACCGTCCCTGGATCCAAGTCCTTTGATTTACCTGCTGTTTCTATCCATTTCTGCCCCAGTTGTACATGCCTGGTAGAAGTCTATTGAATTATTCCAGAAATATAAAGATACATTACAAAAATGTCCCTTTCAGACTAATTTGACACAAACGTTTAATGTATGAAATGACAGAAACAATGTGTCTTAATTTTCTTAATTCTGGCAAACAAGATTACTGTGACCTAATTAAAAAGAGTTCATCATTTCACAACAACAACCTATTATTTAGTGTAACTCTAGTACAATCTGCTCCCCAATATCTTGTACGCATAAGTGACTTGGCCTCTATGTCCTATATTTTCCTGCCCTGAATCTTCATTTCTTAAAGGGTCGACATTAACAGAGCTGTTGCCAAGGCCACTACACTCACAGACTATATTGTATGCATCCATGAACTAATTGATGTTGGTGCTGATTTTGTGTGCCAAAGCAGCTTGACCCTACTTGTGTGTGTGTGTGTGTGTGTGTGTGTGTGTGTGTGTGTGTGTGTGTGTGTGTGTGTACAGTCCCCTAACGAGAGTCCTGCCTGTCACAGCACTCCTCATTCGGGGATTCTCTCTTTCACTAATGAGTGCTGACCGGACTGGGCTGCCTTGTCAACGCACGTCACACGCACACGCCCTCACACACACATACACACACACACACTCTTATCACTAGGAGACCAGATGCCCTACTCCCTCAGCCTTCAGGCAGAGCGTCTCAAATGTGTGCATGCTGTGTTTGTCGTCTACACTGTGTGTATGCCTAAAAGAAAACCATGTGGACGTGAGAGTGTGTGTTTCTGTGTGTGTAAGTCACATTAGGAAAACCTGTCAGCAGAGCACATAGCAGTGCAGTTTAAAAAAAATGAAACAGAAAAAGAAAAAAATCAAGATAATCTACAAATTTCCGTATTTTGCAATCCATGTGTGTCTGCATTTAGATGTTCTTCCTAATTAAAGCGGAAGCAAAGAAGGAGGGATTCTTCAGTTGTGACAGTTTTGAAAAAAAATGCTCATCATCAATTTGAAGAAATCAATTGCAAAAATACTTTTTGACAAAGTAGAGTCAGAAGATCAATTTGATGTGTCTGTCCAATAGATAATAATACACATGTGCAGTATCTGCCAATGCTCTGCTATACACATATATTTATGTATATGTACAGTACATAATACTGTATGTATGTACTGTGTATATATATATGTACTGTGTATATATATATATATATATATGTATGTACTGTGTATATATATATATATATATATATATATATATATATATATATATATATATATATATATATATATACCTTTGCATGTATATATATATATATATATACCTTTGCATGGCAGCTCTGCTGCCATTGGCTTTGTGTGAGTTAATGTGTGAATGGGTGAAGAAGAGGCAAATTGTAAAGCACTTTGTGCTTTAAGTTAGAAAAGCGCTGTATAAATGCATTCGATTTGCCATATACAGTGCTTTATGTTTAGTCATACAAATACCTTGTGTAGTGGGTTTTAATTGCACACAAAGAAGCTTGACAGCATATTCTTTTTTCCCCAGCCATTTTTCTTCATTTAGTTTTTCTTCACCTGTTCTTTTCTTCCCTCTCTTTAGTCTCTTCAGTTGTTCATTCGTGCTTTGTTGGAGAGAAGTCTGAGCGGAACAAAGCTCAGGGGGCCATGCACCGTGTTCAGTAAAATGGCATGTGTCCGCCAAGCTACGGTAAATTACCTCCAGTTGGCTTGCTAGGGTAGGTTTAACCACTATGGACCATTTCTGTGTGTGCATGTGTGTCAGTGTGTGCTCTTGTGTGATGGAGAGGGTTGGAATGAGGTTGTGTGGGTGACAGAGTGTGAGCAGGTATGGATAGTGCAGCAAATTATCATCAGCGCAGATAGACAGGCTGGGAGAATTTTGATTAGAGTGACCATGCACACACACACACACGCACACACACATACAAATTCAGGTAGCTAATTTGGCAGTGCCGAGCTGAAGAGATGACTAATCAGGATAGGAGCTGGTCAGAGTCTGGCCTGTGGCCTATAATGAGAGACATAAGACCACAAGCACACACATGCTTGCACAAACAAGCACGTACACACACATTCAAGTGTGCACAATGCAAACAAAGATACACACAAAAATCACGCACACACTCAAACCACCATGAGTGATTTTGAATGGAAAGCCCGCCCTCATAATTGCCCTGTGCTGATGAAGCCTAAGATACTGATTAGCAGCGAGTGGCCCCTCAGTGTGACTAGAGGCTCAGGGAAAACTGTCAGTTTCCAACAATATGAATGTCCTGACATGTCGGCCACAACATGTATCCGTACTGTTGCATGTGTTGGGGTGTTTTGGGAAGAGGGGAGTTCACATACAAGCCCCCTCGGACCACATTAAAATCACAATTAATAATGAGTCAATGTCACATGTTTGTCCTAGCCAAACTCAACAAGACAAACAGTCATGTCAGCTTGTTTCTCTCATTTTGAATCTATACATTTGGCTGATGCAGCCAGATGCAGTATAGCTGCTCCCACTGGCTATTTTCTAACATGTATGATCTATACATGCGAGTGTACACACACGTGTGTCTGAGTAGGTGGGTGAGGGGCTGGTTCACTGTAGGAATGTGCACAATTGTCATTGTGCCCTGAAGACAAGTGGCCTGGCTAGCAATTTATTTCATACAGCACTGGTTGTAAATCCTTTGTGTGACTTCACAGCAAAGAACTGCAGAGTGCTCTAGTGTAGCCTTAAAGGTATAGGTCACCCCCACATCAGTGTGACATGTTCTGACGAATTCAAAGTCCTCAGATGAAAAATGATGGCAGCAGTTTAAGACTATCCTATCATTTGTAGTATGAGGGTTGATTTTTTGTGTTTGTTTCCCCCTAATTGGTTGGTTAACTGGTTTTAATTGCCAATGCTATTTTACATATTTTATTTATTTAATCAAAGTATTTATTCTATTTCAACATGTTATGATCAGGAATTATGGACTGTGGCAGAGCAGAGCAAGGCTGAGTTTGCCCTCCTTTTAGCATGAGGACAACTCTTGAACATTTTTATTTTAAAGAGCTCTATCCCTTTAAAATCATTTCCACTCTAAAATAGTTCAAAGCTCTGGGCTGAGCACCTCATCCTCTCCCTCCATGTTAGACATTCTATGCCCGTCAGAAAATTGCGTCTGGGGATGCTCCGGCTTTGACCGGACCACTGCAGTTTCCGCATGACTGCCTCTGGCTGCTCTGAGGACGCTCCCAGAAATCCGATGCACCGAAACCACCCTGAAAATCCACCGCCAACGACCTCGTCTGTAAGGCACTGCCGTTTTGATTCCTCACCGCCTGACGGCTAGACACCACGCTCTGTTCTGCTCTGCTCTGAAATTTCTAATGCTCCAGTCTAATCAACTCTACGCGCCCTCCCTCCCTCATGAGACAAGACGAGCTAAGGCAGAGATGTGCAAGGAAGAATGGAGCGAGGTGGAGAACTAGAGAGGAGGGGAGGAGTGGGCAGAGGAGAGGAGATGAAGGATATGAGAGGGGGAGAAAGATGAAGGAGGAGATACTGAGGTCAGGCAGGAAAAAGGCTGAGGAAGATAGAGATGGAAGGATGGGATTAAGGAGGAGTGACAGAGGGATGGAGACAGAGAGGATGGAGAGAGGCAGCAGGAGAAAGGGAGTGCCAAAAGCGATCAGAGAGAGCAAAGCAGATTCTTAAAGCAAGTTAATAACCTTAGGCATTTATCTTTTCATTCTTGTCCATCTGTACCCTCAAAAATGTGCACATAACTCCAAAAACAAAACCTTGAGACCCTTCAGATAGTGGTCTAGAAAGATTAACTGTCAAATGCAACAGGAACAATGTGCATGTTAAATTAAAATGGCACAACTTGAAAACTTAAGAAATTATACTGTACTACAAAGTAAGGATGCAAATTTTAAGTAACTTCTTTAACTGAAAGTCAGCTGGCTTAACAATCAATTATTGGTTAATCATTAATAATTATAAATTAAGAGTTAAAAGAACAGATCAAATAAATGCAAAGTTACTTAAATGCTAAACTAAATAACACTGACTTAATTTAAAATTACAGATCTCCTACTACTACACACAGGATCCAGCTGCACAACTTCCAGCTGCATTAGAGTACATTAATTAGATTAGACTAGATATGTTGGACAGATCTAACAATTAATTACAATTAATTAAAATTGCTGTAGCCCTCAATAGTAAATCATCTGTAACATTATCAAATAAATATAAAACATGTTACCCCAATCTCCCCACAACAGACTTCAGTCTGACAGGTTTAATATAAAATAATCTGCATAACTGATTTACTTGATGGAGTAATGTGTGTTGTTCACTGTAGCTAATGTTAGTCCAGCTGCTGAAAACAGCTGCTCGATCATCTGCAACAAACTGACAAATACTGTCGCTCCAACTTTATCAGCCCATTTACTGCAACCGCTAAACAGCATTTATACTCAAAACAGGGGAGTGTCACTTATACATTTTGTGTTTATTTTGTTGGAAGCATGCTGCTCTCTGCTCACACTCCTCTTTCAACTTGTGTTAACGGAGTAGCTGCTTCTGTTCAAGACACTTGTTTAGCGTTAGCATGAGCTTCAGATAGCTAAACTGGACAGCTACCAAACAACAACTCGGTGGAATTTTCACAACTTTATGCTTCAGTGTTCATCAACATGAAACAGTAAGCAGATCAAGGAATACTGCGATTTTTTTATATTCGACAGCAAGGAGGTGCATTTGTTTTACAATTATTGCAACCCTAACAAGGCAGTCATCAAACACACCTGTAACCCAACCTTAATAAAGTGTAAGAGACTCCACCTAGTGCTGCAACCAGGTACTACAACAAATCTAAAGAATGTCTTATGACAGTTACACCACACATTGTTTCGCTAGCCAGCTAGCAAATAAATAAAGCTCACAAACATGTAGCTACTGTTTTTACTTATACTGAGGGTTCAAAATGAACTTTTTTGTCCAGCCAAATAGCTAGTGAATGTTCAAATTTTACCAGCCTCTGAATAAATCTATTGTTTTTTTTTGTCTAGTGAGTGAAGCAAATCTACCAGTCACAGATTTTACTAGCGTTTTGGCTTAGTTTTTGACTCATTTGTGAAAAAAAAACTCCATATGTCCACTCCTTGCTTTGTAGGACACATTTTTCACTTTGAACAATTCTAAAGCTGCAAGTAATTTTCTGATTAATTCAAGTCATAGTGTCTTATGGCATGAGCTGAGATTAATAACTACAATTTGCAACAATTCTACACAATTCCCACAGCCACCCAGTTGAGCGGCTCTCCTACCTCTGCTGGTACTACTTAGTGTTTTCTAGCTGGAAGGAACCAAGTAGCCTAAACAGAAGTGGCATGTGCCTCTTCAAGTTGGATGGGCACAATGTCACTGTAGTAGTATGTAGTAAATTTCATTGTGTCTAGCAAATTACTCATCACTCTTATTCGTGCTTGGTCAATATTCATCTTCGTAGGATAGGATGATTCATACTCCCACAGCTAATGACAAAGCAAGAAAAACAAAAACAAATAAATGACAGCACAAAACAAATGACTGTGCCACACGCAAATACAAATAGTCATACTGTACATATGCGCACATACATGTGTAGCCTTTGTACTCTGCATGACAGTGCAGCCACGTAACCCATAAGGGGTAAGTTAATGGTTTACAAAATTGCCTCTGATACAATCAATTATGTCAACTAGAGATGCAGTGATGTTGATTCCACTGCCACTGCTGTTGTTTTCCTCCCTTTGATTAATCTGTCTCCTTCATACTACCCTTTCTCTTCCCCATCGCCATCTTTCTCTCTTCCTCTCTGTCACTGTGCTCTAAACCCAGTACTGTCACAATGGATCCGTCAAAGCCATGCCCTAAAGCCAGAGGCAGAGAGAGGCAAAGTTTGTGTGTGCGTGTGATTGTGAGAGAGAGAAAGTTGTCCTGTACAGTATAGAGAATAGCCACCTCAGCAGTGAATGATGCAGCATGAAAGAAGAGGCAGACAAACAGGCAGGATACGACACTCGTGGCCTAGATTTAAACCCTCATGAAAGGGGGAGACTACACTATAATGTTTACATGTACTCTTGTTTCTGAGCTTTTTCTCCATTTCTTTTTCCATTATTTTTTTTCAGTTCCCCTCTCTTCCTCCATTTCTTTTCATCCCTATTGTTATCCTCCATCCAGTCTTGTTTACTTCTCTGCTTTTTTTTTAACCGTTCTTCCCTCTTTGCTGCCTATTTTTTTTTCATTCCTCTCATGCTGCCTCCTCCGTCCCTTCTATCATCCGCCCTGTCAATCCAGCTCCCTCTGTTGCTCTGTAAAGAAGATTAAAAATGTTTGCCGTCTTCAGGTCCTCTACACCCATTGTTCTCCATTTCACATAAAAGACAAAAGAAGATTCTCAGGACCTAGATAATGAGATTCCTCCTCACATTTTCAAATACTGGATCCCAATACTCACATGCAAACTTTCAAAGATTTGTTCAGAATCAGCAAATTAATGTTCAAAAACTCTTGAGTGTTGATTCCACTGATTCAGTTGGGAGAAAAAAAATGTGATTTTTGCATCAGATATTAGGACGAAACCTTTGCTTCATGCATTACAGAGCAGATATGAACTGTATATATCAAAGTGTTGAAATATTTATTCAAAAAGGCCTTTCTGGGGCCCTTACTGGGCCCTGTTCATAATTTAATAATGCATAAGCACCAACACTAGCATATAAATATAAAAGGAGGCACTTAACGCCGGATTGTCTAACTGCTGAGAAAATGGCATTGGAAATATAGAGAAATCTACCTAAGAGGAGAGTACATTCATTTGCAGACTGTCACCTTGCCTCTGGTGTAAGACAACGCACCAGTGGACACAAAAAGAAATATTTCCTTCACAGATATAGTAGAGTAACATTAAAACCACAATCTTTTTGAGGCGCTCTGAGGGCTGTGCTGCTCAGAGCAATGATGTGCGTAAAATGTCTCCTGACAGATGTCCACAGTGATATGGGAATATTTGTCAGCAAACACTTTAGTTAGATATTACATTTTCACTTCTCTCTGGAAACAAAATTGAAAATCTAAACTGAAGAGAAGAGATTTTCTTCAAAGTTTACTGGGATTGAAGAGGCGCAGTGGTGGTTATTCAGTGAAAGAAATGTACCTGGAACATTAATACATAAAAATCAAGATTTATTACTCGTCCCCACTGGGCTGTGGCTGAGTTTTAGTTTTCAGCTTGCAGAGTAAAAAAAGGTTGGCATATTATTTAGGATTTAAGTTCAAATTCTCATCAGTCTCACAGAGAAAGCTATAAATATAAATCCTGTGCTATCAAACATATGTTAAAGACCTATTTTAGAATAATTCATCCCCCCCATATGCATTGCATCCGCTATCTTGATAATGATATTCAATGGTGTTTGAAATGCAAGCCTGTAAGAACCACTGTTCCGTGATTGCGAGGCAATGTGGTTATTTTCTGCACCAGCACGGACCACAACTGTTGCATTTTTGATAAGGTGTATCCATCACTTTTCTGAAAAAGCATAAAGCCGATGATACAATGAGCTGCAGCAGGATGTATGGGAGGTGATTTTGAAGCAATCAATGGAGACAGCAAAGGTAAACACAGTGCTAAATGTCAGCTATGGTGATTGCGCTGCCACAATATCACCTCGGGGTGGGAGACCCAAATAACCAAAATCAATAACCTAATCATTTCATATTCAAATCACGCAGGGGAGAGGTCTGGATCTTATTGCGGTTTCATATCCCTGGTGTGCTGATGTATTCCAATCACAACAAACCAGAGCAGGCAGATGCATTGAAAATACAGTAATTCAAAAGAGCAGCGGGTGGACCACAACTGTTACTGTCTCCTTTCTATAATAGATTTCTGAATGTTTCCCCTATGTGATGTTGACATACATACAATATATCGTACTTCATACACACTGCAGTTGCTGTTGTAACTACAATAATATCTAAAATAGCTTCCTCTGCTGTAGTGTACACATCCCATATATATATATACATGCATACATACACATATATTGTCATGGCACAATTTCATGAGTTTCAAATGTGTTAAAAGCATTTTGAAATGACATATACAGTGTTTTATATTACATTAAGTACAAACACAGTGAGAGAATACTGTTTATTTTCATGAAGTTACAAAACCGAAATAAAAGAAAAAGCCTCTGCAATGGTATGTATCCCCCTTGTTTCATCAATGCTTAATTGTGCCAGTGAGAAACATTTGATCAAAAATTCATCTTACACTGCTCAGATCTCATATTCAGGCTGTAGCTAGAAGTCTTGAACATTGATTCCAGTCAAAATGTAGTAATTCTGGATATACTCAAGTTCCTAAAACATGAGTTGAATGTTAGGTTCTGTAGCTTTCCTTATATCTGAAAATAGATCATGTTAGAGAGCATGTTTGCAGGATTTAATCCTCTCTGATAATGGATAGGATAAACAAATTTATTTAAATGTTCATTTTCTGAAACATCAAAATCTGAACTCTAACATCATCTATAGAAGTTGGCACAGCAACACATGTGCTTTCATACTATTTACCAGAACAGTAAGATTGTGATCTCTGACCAAGTCAGACATATTTTCTTAAACTACATGTTGCATAATGCGCCAGAGTGATTTTAGTTGTGCCATCTGCAGTGTTCCTAACTTATTCCATGTCCAAGTCTTTGCAAGCACAGTATTCACACAGGCTTGTAATACTTCTCTAACTAGTGTTTTTGTTGGAATCTAATCCGAAGCACCCAAATAGAACAACAAATCTCTATAGTATGCGCTAGGGATAATTGAACTGGTAAACAGACACATAGAGGGAAAACATCTGCGAGTGCATCTGCTCATCATCGCACCAAGCCCGTTGGAAATCTACATTCTCAATATACTCGACTTTACACAATTAGCAGCAGCTCACGAACAGAACACCACAAATAGGAGAAGACACAGTAGGGGAAGAGAGAGTGATAGTAACTGCCATAACTTGTTTTGCTTCACACAGGCTCTTCACGCAAATAAGATAGCTTATCCTTCCAGGAATACAGTGGCCCTAAATAGATGCTTTCTTCCAAGTTGTTGACAAAGAGCATCTCTGTGGGCTATTCCCTGTTGTCAAGCATATGTGTATGTGTGTGTGGCGGAGGGTTGTACCACTGCACTCAGGTGGCAGTGGATTTGTGTTTGTAAGTGGTGTACGTGTGAGTCTTTGTTCCTGCATTTACGTCAGTGTGTATGTGTGTTTGATTAGGGCTTGTGTAGGTGTGTGGGTCAGTGTGTGTTTTGCTCCCTTGGTGCCCTGTCTCGATCCTAGAAGGGAAAAAAGAGCACATAGGGGACAGACTGGTATCTTTAGCACAGTCAACAGGATACTCAGCCATGCAGGCAGTAGATATGAAGAGATATCATACATCAACAATAAACAGCAAATCTAAGATTGATAGAATTTAGCCCTGACTGCCACTGATGCAGCGCACCAAATTAGGAATGAAATTCTTACCACTCAAAGCCAGAATAATAAGCGAAAATGCCACACATTTATAAGCTATCAAGTCACAAGCCTCATTTACCCCGGCTCATTGACTAAGAGAGAACACATTCATGTTTGCATGAATGGCTGAGGGGGAGTAGCCAAGAGGAAGGAAGGCCGGACCACATTCACACATTAACACAGTCACACCTGGGAGCTGCACAGCCCAGCCGCACAGTCTCGCACTATTGGGCACTGAGCTACTCCACTGGAACAGTTAAAGGTTAAGTGCCCAGAGGTCACAGCCCTGATGGTAGTTGTTGAGGGATTTAAACTGCCAGGATTTTCACAGCTACTGTACAACTCAGATTTTAAACAGTGACCTTTCAGTCACAAGCTCATTTCCTCTGAGCCTATCTGTTACTGCGGGTCAATACATGACTGGTAAGGCTAAACGTGGAGATGGTGTACCGAGATACTCAAGTTGTATTCTACTTCTGTTTACGGTCAGAGGTTTGTACCCATTTGCATAATGCAGTGTAGATAGATAGATAGATAGATAGATAGAGAGAGAGAGAGAGAGAGAGAGAGAGATAGATAGATAGAGAGATAGATAGATAGATAGATAGATAGATAGATAGATAGATAGATAGATAGATAGATAGATAGATAGATAGATAGATAGATAACATAAAAATACAATAAAATAATCACACTTATCTTCAAAGCAATGAACTATGATCCACTGCATGAGATCAAAACTCCTCATGCAACACATACTGTATATATCATCTTGTTAGTCTTTAATTACACATTGTTCAGAATAATGAACAACGCTATTAATGTCCATATCATCATGATACGATTTCTCTAAAAGTCAGTGCACGAAAGTATTGATGTTTCCGTGCTGGGTGAACAGAAGCACCCCGCATCTGCAGACAATCACTCTTTCAAAGATGTGATGATCAAAAGTCGCTCAAAACCCAGATCGATCATCGTAATATTTGAGCATAATAAACACAGAGACTTGGTTTTTGGGTTAGCGTCACTCCTGAAAACCCAAGAGCATCAGTGAACAGTTTCCCACTGAGGCTGACTGAAAAAAACAATCTCTCTCCATATACTGGCAGTTTAAGCAGCAAAAGAACAGCAGAGTAAAGCTTGTCTAATAAACTATACATTGATGGCAAGCTATAAAAAGATCTTAATATTACACTCTGAGGATGATATCTAAACTATGAAACTATGATGCATATATGACTTGATGACACGCACCCAGTGTTGCCTGCCAGTATTATTCCTTTAGTATTAGGCTCATGTTACTCTTTTTTTAAAACTATTTTGTATTGTGTTTATTTGTACATACATTGATAGACAAGCAATAGCAGAGTACCTAAGATTAATAATAAAGTTCTATTTGAAATACTGGCTGAATAGCAAACAGAAGTTTGATATAATATGTCTACAAGACACGTTTGACTCAAGAAGAGGAAGGGAGGTGGATACAAGAATGGAAGGGGCCTCTCTTTTTTAATCATGGTTCAAGAAATTGGAGAGGCGTTGCAATTCTGTTAAGAGAGCACATCTGGACTATTGTTTACATAAGATGGAACACGATATGGATGCTCGTATAATTATTCTAAATGTTACAACTAAGTAGTAATAGCTGAAAGATTCTGTTCCGATCATCATGTTATTATATCAAAGTTTAATCTTGCTGAAATTAAGAGGGGAAGAGGTTATTGTTAATTTAATTAATCATTACTGGAAGACAAGACCTTTATCTTAATAACAAGGCAATTTATTTTGGATTTTTTTTTCATTAATACTGGTTCTGCAAATCCACACACTGTGAAATTTTGGATTGAAGATGGAACAGCTGTTACATCTACAAATGACAGCCTTAGAATTTTAGTGAATGAATACACTAATATATTCAAAGAGGAGGAATTTCAATCAACAAATTTGTCTGTTTGATTTTATGAAATCTTGTCCTCGTCCTAAGCTTACAGATGAGCAGCAGGTATTATGTGAGGGTCCTGTTATTGAGAAAGAGTTATATGATGCCATATGTTCTTTTCAGAATGGCAAGGCTCCCGGATTAGATTGGGATACCTGTGGAGGTTTATAGAACCTTCTTTGTTGAAATTAAGAAGGCTTTACTAGCCTGTTATAATTTCTCTTTTGAAGTTGTGCAGCAATCTAACTCTACAAAAGAGGGGTTAATTTCCTTGTTGCTAAAACATGATGCAGCTGGCCAGGCAAAAGATCCTATGAGATCAAACAAATGGAGACCCCTGACACTCTTGTGATGCCCATATTCTGGCCAAATGTATTGTACTGAGATTAAAGTCATTCAACATTTTATACATTTTGATCATCCAAGTTTCTTAGAAGACCGATTTATAGGTGATAATATCAGGCGTCTCCTTTAAATCATTGATGATTATGATAAGGATAGTTTTCCTGGTTTGATATTTATAGCCGACTTTGAGAGAGCCTTTAACATGGTTAAGTGGAAGTTTATCTATCAATGTTTGCAGTACTATAGATGTGGTAATTGTTTCATCAAATGGGTTCATGTCTTGTATCAAAATCCTTTAAGCAGAATTACAAACAATGGATATATTACTGATACAATTAAACTTTCTAGAGGGGTCAGACATAAACCTAGAGGGGTTTGTTCTTGTTATAGAAACACTGGCTATAAAAATAAAAAACAATCTTAACATTAAAGGTTTTGTGATTAATCGTTTGGAATCAAAAACTTCCATGCTTCCTTCCATGTAAAAGCTGATGTGCTCTCTTTAGAGATATTTATTCTAGAGTTGATTTTTTTCACCTCTTCATCAGTTCATATAATACTCCTGAAAATGGTTGTTGAGGTTTAATGTGTCTTTCACTGCTTGATCATAGTTTGAAAGTTTCATGGATACAAAGATTGAAATGTAAAATCAACTCTGATATGTATCACTTCTCTATGTGCTTTGAGAATATAACTTCTCATCCATATCATTTTTAAACTTATTGGAAAAATGTGAATGATATTCCTCTTCCTTGGTTAAAAAAAGTAGGTGTATTTACTCATCTTGCTCTACTTATTTATAGGCTTTCCAGATAAAAACGTGCTATAAGATACTACTGACAAGAAAAATGATTAAGATATGGAGAATAACCGAGGACAATATCTATAGATTTTGTGGCGATGAGGACAAGGATATTATGCATTTATCTGGTTATTGTCCAGTCGTTGCATCCTTTTGGCAGCAGGTGGCAAACTGTTTATCTGAACAAGCAATCCTTTTACATTTATTCCCTCTCAGTATTATTTGGGGACGTCAAGGTGATCTAAATATGTTATTAAACACTGTTGTGTTGCTTAGCAACATTTATATATTTTATACTCCAAAAAAGATGAACATATTATTTTTAAACATCACTATTTGCAGGAAAAGGTAATTATGAAAGGTAGAGCAAAGAGCTCAGGTCCTGACAATAAGAAAAACTTGGGATACAGAGTTGTGATTATTCTATGACATCATAACTTATTATTATCTGGCTTTTTCATTCAGTTCCTGCTATAGAATGAAATATTTAATTTGAATTGCTGTAGAGGTGATTTGTTTTTGTGTTACAATGTATGTATGTTTGTATAGGTATTAATGTTATTTCTTTTGTATACTGATAGATAGATAGATAGATAGATAGATAGATAGATAGATAGATAGATAGATAGATAGATAGATAGATAGATAGATAGATAGATAGATAGATAGATAGATAGATAGATAGATTACAGTAGATGGGTAGATAAACTTCTGGACTAATGCTTAGCGGTTGCCCCAGAAACTCTATTCTCATTCCTCACTTTCCTCCTCCATTACAGTATCCGTCAGGTCTAGTGTTTCAGAGACATCTGCTTCATGCCCAGCCCTGGGTGTGTTTGTGTGTGTGGCTGTATGGGTTTGTGTGTGTGTGTGCATATATGTGTGCACACAAGGGAAGAAGGCTGAGTCTAATTGCGCTGGCCCATCTGCTGATTCTGGAAAACAGGCTTGCATCTCACAGACACAAACAGCGTAGACAAAAATACACGAGCATAGACAAACGCACACGTCACACGCCACAAGTGCTTGCCTCAAAGCCTTCAACTTGGACCCTGGACAATCTGCACCCATTCTCTGGCAGCTGTGTGGACGGCATTGACTGGCATGGTTTACAATATGGACTCTATTGTCTTAGGACAAAGGCCTTTCCACTCAAGGCAAAGGTCACATTATAAGACAAAACGCTTGCATTCATGGGGGGTGGTGACAGAGGGCTTGTGTGTGTGTGTGTGTGATCAAGTAAAATTTGCACAAGGGCTGCTAGAGCTGGGGATTTAATTACTATAATGCTTTAATACAATTATTATATGTATTAAAATGGCTTCAACAGAATATTATCTCTTTTATTATCCTGGACTTTATTAAAGGGAGCAAATTGAAACACACAATGTTATTTTTACAAGTAGATACGACTGTTAAGCCTGAATTCAGTTCCTCACCTAGTTTTCAGTTACAGTTATGTCCACACGTGTCCACATCTGCTCATCTGCCCCTGCACATGTGTACCGTACTGTACTACCGAGTGCTTCACATTACATGTAATCGTTGGTTTAACCGATGAAACTAATACAGATTGTATTTCAATCTGTGCCCTCATTGGTAATGTAGCAAATTAAGGTTGTGTGTTTGTGCATGCGAAGCGGGAAACACCTGTTTCACACAGAAACCCCACATCCCCCACATGAAGACTGATATATCCCCTTTCCTGTTGTTTTTTTCTTTTCTTTCATTGTTTCAGTGAAATAAAGACAAAATGCAACCTTGATATCACAGAATTAGATTTCAAAGCAAGCATTCATAGTCATATGAGAGTTGAGGAAGGAAAGCATGCGGAGTGACACTCACTGGACAGGAAGTGCATTAAAATGGAAACACAAACTCATATATACCACACAAACACACACACACACACACACACACACACACACACACACAAACACACACACACATACCCATACACAATGAGGCTAAGTAAATAAATTAAAACAAAGAAAATATATGAATGAACAAATACTTTAGCTTCAAGCCAAAGTAATAACGCAAATCTAAACTTAAAAACATAATAAATCACACTGACAAAACCCATTTAAAAATTAAACTCCTAATTAGTCAATCTTTTTAGACACACAATTGATATTTTGAAATGATTTGTCCCACACATGTCCTTGCGTATTTCTTTTGATGTTGTGTGGAAGTGTTATGAGACTTGAGTAAAATGACCTTGGCTATTAAATAGATAAAACTAAACCAACTACATAGCAAACCACACAGAAGGCGAGAGAGAAAGAGAGAGAGCACACCCTCTTTCACATTACCCTCAGCCAATTCAATCAATAAAGAATCGGATACCACATGAAAACATGGCCTCAGGGTTTTTATACTGCAAAGATGCAACATATTTCTCCTCTTGGTGAAAAACTGATATCAACTGAGATACTCTGAATAGCTGTCAATACCCGGGAACTGCGCCCTTCTTTATCGTCAATAAATTGAATGTGCAATTCATCAGCCCAACTCTAGGAGACAGTATTTCTAATTAAAAAGGAGCTCGTAAATTCGACATTTTACAGGCCTAGCTCAGCTTGTAAATACACTGTAAATAAGTTGCAGTGAGTGGCTTCATGGGCAGATGAAGGCCTGGGTTTATGGTTTAACTCCTGTTGATGCCTTCAAGGAACAGCTGGCTGATTGAAATTAATTCAATATCTGTGTTGTTCGGTGCTCTGTTTTATTCTCCCTGGGGCTGCCAGTACACACTGAGTATGTTTACGTTCACTTTTTGAGTCTTATCCTGGTTTTGATCTTATTCGGGATATAGTGTTTTCATGGAACATGAGAAAACTGGTTATTCATATCCCTGTATACATTATCATAACAGCATCCAGGTTTCTGATCATCTGCGTGCAAATGTGTCTTTGTTCTTTAACATCTCTGTCATTCATTTTTATTCAGACAGTATTACCTCTTACAGTTGACAATGAACACACTGAATTTGGTTTCTGGCTGTATGAGCTCTACTGGATTTAGCTTCTCCATCTGCTCACCAGTAATGGAAAACAAGAGCAACAGAACAATTTGTGATCTTCATTGTATTACTGTCACATGTCAGACATTTCCACCTTGTTGATCATTATCATATAATGTACCATCATATTTCTAGGTAGTCTGACACTAACTATTAAGTAACTGGAGTTGATGACACACCTAAACACAGATAATGATTATAAACCTCAATAAGATGTTTACATGGCATAGTCTCCTGTTATCAGAGTACTTCAGCTAGAATTTCAAAATTTCACAAGATTTCATGGAAAGGGCTTATCCTGACTCCTGGAAGGATATGATGGGCAAAACGTGGCCAGGAAATGCTTAAAACCTAATCATAATTAGATACTTTTGCAGATGTAAACACACTCACTGTCTTTACAATACCTATTCTATTCTATTCTCACATGCTGTTGCGATCACTGCACATTGCATGCTGTTCCTTATTCTTTTTGAAGCTCGCTGGGTCATATCTGATTGGATTAGCAGTTTGAGAGGACACATTTGCTGGGCCAATTAGAGCACTTCCTGGCACAGATGGAACTCTGAAGTCTCCGGGGAGAATGATGGGTCATATTTGGGTTCTAAAAAAGCATAATGCATACTGTAGTGTCTGCAAAAAACAACACGCCAGGTGCGTGTATATATTTGCACGACTATCCCTCCAGGCCTGTGCTGTAAATAAAACACTGGGGTCAATCTTAATGTGAATGTGTGTATTGTGACTGACATGGCGTGTGGGTTTGTGTGTGCTCCTGTTGACATTCTGAGTCAACATCCCTGTTTAAATATGTTTCAAATTATCATAGGGTGAGATGCTGTGTCTTTAAACTTGCAAGCACACATACACAGGCACATATATTCTTACCTGTTATAGTGTACTTTGTTTTGTCAAAGTGAAATGAAGCCCCAGAGAATCACATCTCAATGGCAGCTGGACGTCCTAGTCCTGGAGAGACAGAGAGAGAGAGAGAAGATACAGTGAGAAAGGGAAAGAGAGAGAGAAACGGAGGAGGAGAAAACAGCAAAGAGAGAGGGGGAAGGGTGGGGGGTTATTGGAGCTCACTGAACTGAAGTCCCTGTCATTTCTCACAATAGAGACAGATAGCCATAATATGTAGTGAATGTGGGGTGCAATGTGAATAATGGCCCCCTCCAGATTGTGTGAATAGCCATAACCCACTCAAACACAAGAACCAGACAGTTCACAAGCCACTTTTCGCTCGTGATTGCTTATTTAGTGTTTGTGTGTCTGTGTGTGT
This sequence comes from Euthynnus affinis, assembly GCA_029490765.1. NCBI lineage: Eukaryota > Metazoa > Chordata > Actinopteri > Scombriformes > Scombridae > Euthynnus > Euthynnus affinis. The sequence goes on from CM055838.1 coordinate 21,157,946, forward strand.
GCGCGTCCGTGCGTGCTCCGCCACGTAATGACCTCTTAAGTGTCCGGGTATCAAAGTCTATAATGGTCTATCTCTGTGCTCGCTAGCAGTTTACAGCTAAAAAGCTCTCTCATGCCATGATAACTGGTTTATATGGGTGGCATTTCACTGCCAAATGCCAGAGACGCTTTTCAGAAAGGGAAATTGTTAGCTCTGTTACTAGAATACAGTGGCAGTTATTCACAGTTAGAATGTCTCATATCTTTTTCTATCTGTGCCTTGTCTCCTTTCCACATCTCCCTCTGCATCTTCCCCCTGTTTTCCATCACTATGTACTTTTTTTACAATATCACACCCTCTATCTCTTTCTCTCACTGGCTATATTTTCTATTTTCTGTTTTGGAAAGACCCTCACTGTCTCCCTTTTTCAATCCACCCCCACTCTCCCCTAAACCTACTTCTCTTGAGGGTAAACTTTGCAGTCTCATCTCACCAGGGTCAATCTTAATATGAGTGTGTGTATTGTGACTGACATTGTGTGTGGGTTTGTGTGTGCTCCTTTTGGCATGAAGATTGTTTGTGTGTGTGTGTGTGTGTGTGTGTGTGTGTGTTTGCTATTTACTGGGAGGGCTGATGGGTGCAGAGGAAACAGCATGTATCTGTTTTGCCTTGAATTTTCTGTTTCAGAGTCTTTGTCTGTGTGCCATGCAAGATTTTCAAAGGCGCACAAAAACAAGCGCGTATTGTAACACACATATACACACACACACACATATCCATACAGAGTGTCAGGGCCTGGACCTCTGTGGAGCTCTCCGGCAGAGCTGTGCAGTAATTGGGTCTATTAGCCAGTACAGGAGGCCGTGAGCAATATCTCTATGGCTGGGTGGGTAGATACTGCAACAAAAGATGGATACACTGTACTGTGTTCATGTACATGCATGTCCTTGCATGTATTTGTGTATATGCATGTGTATACTCCCAATGTAATGTGTGTATGCATGCACTACAATGTAGGGGAAAATTGCCAGAGGCAACAGATCATTGGTGAGAAATTAGTTAGGCACCGAGCTCCCCCACCTATACAGAACCTTCATTCATGTCTCGCCTGCTTCCCTCAGTACACAGTATACATTATTCACAGGGAACTGGTCAACAATGGAGGGATCAATGAATGGGGAATAGAGGAAGAGAGGTGGAAAAGAAACAGGTTTAGATGCAGAGGTGATGAAGGAACAGGTTTGTATAAGTAGCAGAATATGGCATGGAATGAGATTTTTCATTAGGACTCATTTATGTGAACAAGTGAAAAACGGGAAAGAGAAGATTAAAGATGCAGCCATTGCAAAAGTTCATGCATACATGTCTTTCTTCCATCCTGGAAGTGGAATTCTTCATTAAATCCTAATTTTGTTCTCTATTCTGCTGTCAGAAAGCACAGGTCAACAACTGCAGGGAATCGTGCAGGGAAAGCTGAAATTGGATGAAACAAATGTTTTGTTTATAGGCAACATTCAGCGCCAATGCAAGAAGTAGTGTGTCCTTTATGTGCCAAGGCAGAAAAACAGGGTGGTGGATGGGCTTAAAATGTGTCTTGCCACAGACTTGCAGTTAATGTTTGCCTTTCTTTTAACTATAACCATAATCTTTCCCTAGCCTTAATGATTTATTTCCCACATTCACAACCTTTTGATGTCCTCAACTAAACCATCATTGCCATGCACGGATATTGTAGAGGGAACGAATTGAAAGAAAACATCTGCACTGAACATTACAAAAACTCTGTCAACAAATGTAATCTAAGGTTTTGCAGAATCATCCAATATCAACATTCTTGTCTGGTGATAGAATTTTAGGCGAGGAGGAGATAAGGTGTACAAGCAGAACAGCAGGACACAGCTTTTTATCTGAACGTCTTCTTTTTTTCCTGCTGCTGTTGACACTTTTATTAACCATTTCAACTTTAAAATAACGTCTATATTGATATCAATAGATATCTGAATATACAGTAAGTCAGCTGCATCTGCATGGGACAATTGCATCCTTCCTTATAGTACTTTTTTTCTAGCAACCATAGTAGCTGAACACCATTTTGAGAGCAGGTTAAGATTTAAGATTGCCTGACTACATAAGAAGAGATAAAAGCAAGATTTCGATCAAATGAAAGTGAGAGGGCTCCTCTGAGGGCAACCAACAGAGGAGCAAAGAAGAGGACAGTAGAAAGAGAGATTTAGTTGGACAAATGGTGAATGGTTATAGCTTTCACTAAGAGCTTGGGAGGGGCGTTGGCCGAGAGGGTTTTGAACATGTAGTGCCTTAGACTGACTGAACAATGGATGGACATGGTGAGGACAAGAAAGAGTTTTTTTTTCAAGTCTTTGGCACAATGTCTTCCTGAGAAAAGAAAAAGGAAATGTTGCAGATTTCACATGATAGATGCCGACCATTTTCTCACAGTAAAACAATGGTGTTTTCTATTATGAGAGTCAGTGGTTGTATTGATGTCCCATGTCACCCCCATTACTCATAAGTTTGCTGTATGTAATTAGGATGACTCTACAGTATGCTTTCATGATGGCTTTTCATGTTTTGCCTTTTGTAATTATGCCTTAGACAACACATTGCACCGTAAGATACCAGAAATTGCATCGATGCCTGTTGGTGGAGATTTACGGCACTTCCAAAACGAAGCAACGTGTCGCCACACTTTTAAAGGGTGGGGTCTCCTATCTTCATTTTAAAACCACAATTCTCCCCCTGGGCTTCAACAGATATAAGCATGAGGAATATGGAGCAATAGTGTATATGGTCTAGCCAGGCGTAAAATTAAAGACTCTTGTCTATGTGCCCCACATAAATCTTTGAAAGAGAGAAAGAGAGAGGATGAGGAAGGGAGGTGTGCATGCTGAAACAAAAAACTGGTTGATTTGTCTGGCGATTGTGAATCGCTGAACTGTAATCAACTGTACTCAACCCTGGACAATGAGATGTTTCAATACATGGGTGCACAAACACACCCAGACACACACACACACACACAAAGAAAAAGACATCCACTAACATATATCATTCTAACCATAAAAATAGCTTATAGTAATTGCCTGACTTGGGTTTTACACAAAGATTGGCTTTAAAATGCCAAATATCATTTATCAAAGGCTTGTCTCTGCACACCCTTTACTCTACACTAAAGCTCCTGGTCCAATCCCTTTCGCTCTCATCTTGATACATGTGATGGATGCCATCTCATCTATCATACATATATCGTCAGAGTGAGAGCCAATAAGAAGGTTCAAGACGCACGTAAGCACACTGCTGGAGAACATGCATACAATTTCTCACATGGTTTGAAAAAAGACACATGGTCCATGTAAGTTATTGCTGCAAGCCCACAGGCCAGAGTGGTACTCATCTGTCTTAGTGTGACACTATCAGACTCCCTTGCAAAATACAGAGGTGGTAAAATGGTTTTATTGCAAAATGTGAAAGATATGTCGGGGACAAATTTGACGTCTGCTGATACACGCCAAAAGGGGCACAGTGCTTTTATCTCAAATGAGTTGTCTTCAGCACAGACTGAACCACACTGTTTATTTTAGAAGCACATGCTGTGAATGTGCGAAAAGTAACCTTGAAGATTTGAGCACAGTTCTCACATAGAATTATTCACCAGCCAGTCAAAGGGGATTTAACCTTAGGCAGAGTGAGGTGCTATATTTACACTAAAGACAAGGCGAGTCAGCTCCATAAGTTGAGGGGAAAAATACAAAACAGAACAAATGATGTAAACATGATACATTATCAAGCCATTGATCACTACTCTATCTGTTAATATCTTTGTTCCATCAAGCATGACCATCTAGTCATCCTCGCCCTCCTTCAGCCTATCATACTGCACCATCAACTAAGCTCCAAATCAATACTGCCTGGCACATATTCTCACTCTCAAAGACTTGGAATGAAAATGCCATTCGATATCAATCAAGATCACAGCTATGCCACTGAACAGGCACAATAAATGACAATATTATTTTTTTTAATTTAACATCAAACGACGAGTCGCATCAAAGCGGTTTGAGTTAGATCTTTCAGCCTGGTTTACGCTGAAAGGAACCAGATGAGCAGGGAGTGGAAGATGTATGTAATGCAGTTAAAGTAAAAGCCCAGTAAGCAGGAAATTTAAGAGGGGCCTGGGGATGATGGTATTACAGCAGACGCTGATTGTGGACAATTTGCTGAAGAAGGAAAAGATATGGAAAATATCATTGGATGCAGCGGGCCTCTGGTGTGCAAACACTTGAAAAGCAAGGAAAAGGAGGAAAAAACTGCAACGGTTTAATAATCTGTGAAACAATCTGGTATTTTTAAAAGTGATCATTTAAACAATTAACTGCTATTAGCTGAAGTAAACTGCACTCGAAAAACAATGTCACTGTCAATCGAGCCAGAATTCCCCCATCCATTGTCTCAGTCACTTAAGTCAACCAACACAGTCTTTATTTGCAACAGTGAATCAGTCTCTCAAACAATACTGCATTTTCAAACCCCGCTGTAGTTTCCTCCATTGATAAGAAATGCTGTGCTATAACACGGCATTGTGAGATTTATGCCCCCAGCCCTGTGATGACCTCATTGTTCATTGCCCCATAATTCAAATCTGCTCCGCTGTGTTGCATCACACTGGGTATGACTCATTTCCAAGCACCCCTTTCTCTAAACAAGTGAGGGCTCCGCAGCACGCTATAGTCAACTGCACAAACAACACAGCAAAGAATTTCCCCATCAATACTGTGGTGACTGACTTAAGACTTACATATACACAGTGCCTCGCGCACACTTGCTCACACACACATGCAGTAACACACTGTTTAAATGGACTGAACTGGGAAGAGGAGAGGAGGGGGTGAGTGCTATTGTAAATGATTTCCTGCGGAGACCAAAATAATCGGCGGACCTTTGAGTGAGCTTCTTACAATCACTCTGGCCTTGTACACTGATTCTCCATTCAGCTCCCTAATGGCACTGTGTGTGTCACTAAATATACAGCTGCAGGCAATGTCTATGTGTGGCTCACTGGTGTGTGAGCTTATGCATGTGTGTTAGCATACAAGTGCGAATTTGTGCATGCGAGAGGTCGGTGGTAATTGACGTGTTCCACATTGATGTGTGTTTAGATTATCTGTGGGAAGAAATGTGTGTGTGTTTGTGTGTGTGTGTGTGTGTATTGAGTGGTGACAGCTTTGAGTAGGGAACAGGGAGGTGAAGGGCACAGAGGAGAAGTGTGGACAGGAGATGTGTTGACTGGGAGGACACGTGTTTTTTTTCTTTGTGAAAGAGGGATAACAACCACTGAGTGAGTGAGAGTTTTAAAAGAACAATGGTATGTGGATACTGTAGCTAATGTTGAAAACAGCTGATTAAACATGTAGTTCAGACACAAATCGATGGCTGGTGATAAAAGTTCTATTTGTAGAATAGAACAGAATTACCTTTGACGCGAACACTTAAGTTAAGACTTTTTATTCTATTCCACAGCTCAGACTTTGAGTTGCAGCATTTAGGAGGTTATTATGCACAGCATGGTTTCATGCATGGTTTCACCCAAAGTAGATGGACAGTTTAAAAAAAATCAATAGTGGTCCATACTATACACCTTCCTCAGATTTTACTAAATAACTGTGTAAAAATGACATAAACATATGTTTTCACAGCCTCCCTAGCTCCACTTCGGAATGGCATGATAATAACCACCATCTTCAATTTATACAGCGCTCTTCAAAACATTATTACAAGGTGTTTTGCAACCAATAAAGCCACAATAAATAGAATTCAATGATGACAACATAAAAGCAGGACATGAAATAAATTCAGGGCTGCCTGAAAAACAAATAAAAGACTGAAGCTGCTCAACTGGTCAAAGCAAAATGAATAAAAGCCTGTCTTTAAAAAAAAACATTATTGTGAGATGTGACATTGATTTTACCCATCTAAGCCCCTCAGATTGATCACCCTGAGTCAAAGCGCAAATGCCAGCCAACATTGTATGTTTATTGTTGTTATTTTAAGGAGAATGGAAAATTTATAATATTCAATATTCATTCTCTGAAATATGTTTTAAAGCAGCGAGAAGTACAGTAAGTGTGGAGGAGCCAAAGATGTTATCACATCACCACAATTTTAATATCCTAATCGATGGCTGTGGGGTAATTTCAGAATGGATTTACACTGATTGATTTCTCAATATTTTTTATTCCCATGTGATCACAAACTAAGCTCCTTAGGCTTGTTTAATTTGGCTGTTGCAAAACTTTGATTAAAAACAAGATGCAATCAAAACTTCGAGAAAGATTACCTTTTACCTTATTCTACAGCTTTGCTTTCATTATCATTTGGAGTAGTAGTAGTAATAGTAGTGCAAGTAACTGATGCTTATTTTCATTATCAATTTATCCGCAGATTATTTTTTTGATTGACTGATTAATCTGGTCTATGAAAATGCCATCACGATTTCCAAAAGCCCAAAGTGACATTTTTAAAGGGCCCCAAAACCTAAAAATATTCAATTTACCATCATATAATCCAAACAAAAGAAGCAAATCCTCAGAATTTAGATGCTGGAACTATGTAATGTTTTGTATTGATGCTTGAAATATTAAATGAATGATTACTAAATTATCAAAATAGTTGCTGATTAATTTTCTGCAAATCGATTAATCAACTAATTGGTTTAGCTCTAATTATTAGAGCTTGAATGAACTTCAATACCAGCGGCTGATCCAGCATCACAGCCCAGTTAACAGACGGCATGAACAGTCAGGCCAATGCTGTATATTTCCTCCAATCGCCCCAAAAATGCAGACAGATAATAGGCTGTGGTGCTTCGAGCAGAATGCCTTCCAACAGTTCCATATTTAGGCAGAGTAAGACATCTATCTCTGGAGGGCTATTCTAGTCGAGGCCATAGGAGCAATGAGTCAGTGAATGCCCTGAGATCTGACAGCCAGTCATCTACAGTACTACTGGTTTTCCACATTCCCAAGCACATATCTAATCAGGTAGAGAAGTAAAGCCGTAGTCTTCTCGCATGGAGTGAACCTCTAATAGGGTTTAATGATATCGGAGGCGAGTTTCACACATTAAGAGAGGTGAACTGAGCTGATAGCTTCAGTCGATGGTAAAAAAAAAAAAAAAAAAAAAAAACGTGAGGAGTCCGACTTATTCTTTGAGGGAAGGAAAGGGTAGAAGGAAGGATGTGTTAACACATGACCGAGTGCTTTAGGTGGATGAGGAAGACGGGCACGGATCTGGCCTCATTATTTCAATATGGGAGAGAGATGTCGTCTAGCGCAGGAAAAAGGGTTTCTGAATTAGGTTAAACTCGGCACACAAAGTGGGGTTGAGACTAGGAATGTGAATCATCATCGCATTAGGAAATAAAGCACTGAAATTCAACGGCTTTGCTTTCATTGAAACTTAATATTATTATTGCAGCATTAAGATTTGTTGTTTTTTTTTTCACAGCTTAAGCCACTAGACCGTCAGTTTATTTATGCGGGAAGGTTGGTTGTCTCTGTGAGCACAATAAACACTACCTTCTGTTTATCTACAAAGCTCTCTGACACAGACCTTTACCTTGCTATGCATAAATTAACTAAATAGAAGACTGGATCCCAGTAAGTGCAAATTCTTTAGGAAAACCTTGTTAAAATGGTTCTGGGGGAAATCAGCCCTTAGGTTCTGTGTGCCCATTAAACAGAATTAATTGCACAAAGTGTTGAAGTTAGACTCTCTAATAACCTTTGACGATGGAAATAGACTCTCCAGTAACAAGCATAGTTACACTTGTTACAACACTGATTATACGGCTGCTCGTCTTAATATTCAAGTGTGAATATGTGTCTGTTATTGTCTGTCTGCAATGGATCATGTTGTCTGCCAAGGTTTATTTTCATTATCTCGAGGTTTCGATGTGAGCTCGAGATGTTTAACATACGATCCCTTATTCAAATCACAGGCTGCTTCCATTACGGGGTTGGATATTGTTATTGGAGCCACCCAAAGCTAAGCCAAATACATTAACCGCTCTAAACAAAGAAAGTCAGCCATCAGTCAATGAAGCAGAACAATGTGAATTAGCACAACCATCCTAATTTGCACCCTGTTTTCCCCAGCAAGGAGCTTTGTCTTTCTTGTGCATCATAACAAGTGAAATGAATCAGTGACCTAATTAAAGGAGGACAGAGAGACCATCAGTCAGCAGATTGCTTGATTGCTGCTGTTGCACATTATGCAGCTTCAGGTGGTTCAACAACATAGGCACTGTCATCAGGGTGCAGGACGTGACCCAAGATGCTCTTTGACACGCCTAGCATTCATAGTGTGATGTCTGACAAACATCCCATGGCTCTCTCCGGAGAGTATAGTAAACTGAAAGCATCAAGTGTAGCTGGGGTAAGCTTGGACAGGAAAACACCAATAATATTTAGGCTACATGTTTCTCCGCTGTTTAAAACAAACAGCTTGTCAGACAATCAAGAAACACATGTTTTAGACAGGAAAATAATGTTAAGGCTACATCTCTCTCTAATATTTAAAACAAGCAACCAAGAAACTGTAGGATCACATAAACAGATGCACTGATTATTTAGTGATATTCATGTCATCTACAAACATAATAATCTCCTCGGAGATAGGACTGTGTTTTAACAGATGCTGGGAAAATGGCAGCCAAACAAATCTATGTAAAAATGTATCCAGTATAGACATACAGATAACTGCCTACACTGACTATTTCCCCACCTGCTCGGTGGACTTGGAGATACTTTTCTTAGCTGCAGCACTGACAGATGAGTCAACATATTGTCAACCACTCCAACCTATAGAGTCTTCATCCACCCTCTAAAACAGAGAGATGCACAAAGAGTTTGCACAAAATGTCTTTGCTGAAAGCCATTTGGATGATTAATGTAGATTGCCGAGGATTCGAAAGGGCCAATCCACAGCCACCTAAGCAGACTCACACAATAAATGACTACTGAGGGTCAAATGTAAGAGTGTGCTTTGATTGTCAAATATTATTTCTGATGTAGACCACTTATGATTAACCTAGTTATGGAGGCATAAAAGGCTTATGTGGTTATTTGCTTTGTTGCTGATGACAAAGAGTACACTGTGAAATGATAGTCAAACAAATATGAAGCTGAGTGATCTTCAGTTCAGGTCAAGATCGAAGTGTTGAGCAACCTTCAGTAGTTTTCAGTACCACATCAAGGTCATTTGCAACCTCTTCTGTAAATAAGAACCATATAGCTTCCACTCATGAATCCGCATGATTGACGTATCCTGGGGTGCACTGGCCTGCTGGATACTCCTTTTCTTACAGAGTGGCTGGTTTTACTCTGGATTTTAGACTGCACAGCCCCAAACAGGCTAACTGCATTCCAATATATTCAGATGACAGTCTCATAAAATAGCAGAGGGGAAAAAACTGAGGAGATGAACACTTAGTCTATCTGTCATCCATCATGCCAGATCATGTGATGATTTGTCATTGCACCCTGCAGTGAGGTAGACACATGCGGCTACAGAATAATAATTATGTGTACATCCTGGACGAGAAGCCGTCATGGGATAATGTGATTGCATTGATTATTTGTTGGAGAGGTAATAGGTATCATTGCTTATTAGCGACATCTCGCATCCGAGCGACGCCCATCCAAGCCGCGAGCCGCTGAAGCATTTTCTGCACAAATACGGGAACTATATTACATTTCACCCCCCTCGTACGTTCGGACTATTTTCCGCGCCCCTTAAAGTAGAATAATCGCAGGCCACATTCCCATGGGCATCCGTGAGAACCAAAGTCAGCGCTGCCATGTAGCTTTCAGAGCAGGTCAGTGACAGAAACAGGTTGACAATACAGCCAGGAGGTTCGACGTTCACCGGCGACGTCTGAAAAAAAGATATATCTACATCATTTGTGAAGGAATAAAAGAGGAGACCCTTACCGTATCACCAGTCGCAGCGATGCAAGCGCATATAGGCTGTACACATCCAGCGCAGAGAGGAGTCAGGAATAACCTTTTCCGCGCTCTCTCATATAGTCCCCAGAACGCAGTTCTTGAATAGAAATATATCTTTCCAGTCGATAAATAATTTGACTGCTTGGCGCTTCGACTCCGGCTCTCTGGTTAATTCTTCCTGACGCAAAAACAAAACAAACCAAAAAAAAACGACGTGGACAAATCTTAGCGAAAGAGCGGATGAGAATAAAGCTGAGGATGTAATAAACCGATAGCTGCGTGCTTAGTATCCCGATCAGCGCTCACACAAGAGGATGTATCTCGTCCATCCAAATGCACTAAGTCCAGTGGAGTGCTGGAGGAGGATAGAGGCGTATCTCTGTCCCTATCCGTCTGTCTGTATCCCTTCCTCCCCTCCCTCCCTTTCTCTCTCTCTCTCTCTCTCTCTCTCTCTCTCTCTCTCTCTCTTTATCTTTCCCGGGTGCCTTTATGTTCTTACTGACTTCTGCTGAAGTCCACAGGCGCAGAGCGCAGCGGAGCAGAGGACCGTGGTCAACACAGAGAGAGAGGGGTCAGAAATGACAAACCAATTTGGAGGCGCGGTGGATGCTCGGTTGATCAGAGCGCAGCCCGGCGAGAGGAGCGTTGCGTTGCAGGCGGGCGGGGAGCCGAGGGTGGGTGGAGGGCCGGGGAGAGGGTGTGTGTGTGTGTGTGTGTGTGTGTGTGTGTGTGTATGTGGGGGGGGGGGGGGGGGGGGGGGGGGGGGGGTTATGATTCCTGCCTGGGGGATGCAGAGAGAGAAAGAAGGAGCGATGAAGTGGGGTGTCTGGTGGAAAACATGGAAATGGATCTGGCTCCTAAATCTCTGGACTTAGGGCTCCACCTGCCGTGTGAACACACACAGGGGTTCACAAACTTTTCAAGGCATTAAAGGCTCACACAGACTACATTAGACCCCCCCTCGAAATGATTGCGACTCAAGAAAGAAGTCAAAAAGAGGTGTTTTTTCTTATTAGACTTGACTTGGTGTATGATTGCATAATTGTGCCTTTGGGTGACAACTGCAATAGGTACACTGGGTGCAATTCCAGTCACTGTCACATCCTCAGGGGATAAAAGTGAAATCACAATCCTCATTTAGACTACTTGCGAAAACCATTAAATGACTCCGTGTGGTCCCTGGACCCCAGTTTGGGATTTAGAAAGCCAGAAATGAAATGTAGAGTGTTTAACAATTCAGCCTAAAGCGGTTTGCCCGGTAGGGGTCTACTAGGCACACGCAAAGATCGAAATGAGGACAAATCCAGAATAGCAGAAAAATGAACGTATCAAAATTAGCTATAATATAGCCTAAACATGTGCTTTTTAATTGAAAGCATTATTGGAAAAATGATTTAACTTATGAAAATGGGGCCTGGGTCAATTAACACACAAATCAATATAAATGCAATAGTGATTTATAACATGTTTGCCTGTTTTTCGTAAGAAATAGAAAAAGAAGCATGGCAGCTTATTACATAGAAAACTATTTTGTGAGTCAGTGGTACAGCTACCTTTGTCAAGTGTCAGTGGTGGGAACATTTAATATGTTTGAACGTATTTTCTTTATCTCTTGCTTCATAATTTTATTTTTATTTTAATATAAATATACGCTTTTAATTAACCTATACAAGGACATAATTGGTTGTCACGATCTTATTCGCGGGCATTATTTTCATGGTGTCCCATTGAAATGCCTTACAGGATTACTGTAGGCTAGTTCTTTCTCATTAGGCCTACATGAGGATGAGCCTTATGTGCCTGAAGATCAGAGGGTGACATGCGCACTGCACGGAGCGCTCACAAGCCGCGGACACAATGCTGGAAAATAAAAACGCTCAGCTTGCTTCATGATATCTTGCCGTTTCCCAATACGCTGTTATGACTTGTCCCATCGGGAAAGTGTCATTCTTGTTATTCTGTGCTGTAAAATCTTCCCTCGGACTGGAGGAGGTGCTGGATGTGCTGTGCTTGGAGCTCAGTGGAGACCTGTTGATCGCCCTCCGGCGCTGCGATGAAGGTGAGATGAGGCTTTCTGTAACAAGCGACTCCGGACCGATGACCGTCTCTTCGTCACAGTAATAGCTCTAATGTGCCCCGGTAATTTTTAAAGAAATTAACAGATTGTCTTCTAGATTACTTGTCAAATTAGTAGCTAATGGGCCAATTTAATTGCTGCAAATCAACATCTGTAATTTATTTATTTTTATTCTGAAGCAGTCATCGTCGCTTTAACATCAACAAGGATAAGATATAGATTTCATTAGGCTACTGTGAAGGGCATATAAGTACTGCGATACCCCTCGTGCCTATCAATGGCCCTTAATTAGATTTTAGACGAGACGTTGTCATTTCCAGCCCATCGTTTTGCAAATCAAATCATGTCATTGGTATCATGCTTTGAAGCTATACAGGCTTCCCCTCAAGTCAGAATGGTCGGGAGGCCATGTGTCGTTGTTAATTACCATCACTGGCTGATAAAGCCTTTTGGAGAAGATTTAAATCCTGCTAAAGAGCATTAGTTGACAAGCAAGGCGCTTGCAAGCATGGCATAGGCCCCGGAAGAGAAGGTGTCGAGGTAAAATGATACAAATAAATATTGGTTCATTAATTAGTCACTTCCTCGTGATTAATTAAGTAGAGGGCAATCAATGTTTTTTCCCCTGCAAAAATATAAAAAAACAGACATCTTCAAGGAGAAATCTCACCTTGGCACTTTTATTCCACTAATAGACTGTCAACTTCCAGAAAAACACTGCTATAAAAATGAAAAAAAGACTATCTGCAGTGCACAAGGTCATGTTAAAGCGGAAAACCTTTTGTTTTTGTTGATGTTGCAGGTGCCAAACAGAGAAGAATGATGTTTAACTGAGATAGAAAGTCATAAAGACACGATTCATCTGAACCATCTGGCAGGCTATGATGGAAATCATGGGTAAGTGTATTCAGTCTCCTGCAGATGTAGAGTAGTGCACTGTTATAAGCCAAACATGTTCCAGTAACCTCAGCGAGATTCCCCCCACCACCGCCATCATCAGAGGTTTACAATAAGATGTCAGGCATGGCTGCGCAGTTACATGTGCAGGTGGCACAGCACTCACAGTCTGGTCGGTAGTCAAAACTTTGCGGTGAAGAGTTTACAAGGTCTTAACCCTCTGCCACATGTAATTACTGCAAGTGTGGCTTTTGCTCATTAGCTCCTGCTCCACTAAATAAACAAGGGCAGTATGACTTGAGGCAAAATTTCAGGTTTTCCCCTTTTTTCAGAATAGGTAGCACACCCTCCTTTAATCCTTTTTTTTTTAGCCCTCCTGGTTTTGGCCACAAGTGAACCCAAACAGCAGCCTTGGTTTATAGATATTTTTTTAGGTATAAGCAATAGTCCCTGTCTGCTCATACCAGCAAAAACATTTGATTTAATATTTATCATACAATCAGTGCTGACAGAAGATGTCAACCCAGAGTCATTTTGCAAGTTTTGAGTTTATTTTCCCACCTGAACCTATTAAATATTGATATTACATGGCTTATTATCAAAATTCCGTGTTTTTATTAATGTCACACGGCAGCTGTAGAGGCTAAAGCAAAGCCAACCTGGAGACATCCCATTTCTGAATGATACACAATTTCTCTGTAGACACTCAGCGTGCCTTGGAGGCTGTGGAGCGGCTGCAAGCCAAACTGAAGGAGAGAGGGGAGGCCCCCACACAGGAGAAACTCTCCCTGCTAAAGACCGTCCTGCAGAGCCCCTTGTTCCATCATATACTCAGCTTACAGCAAGCTCAGCGGAAGCCCCCAGCGAAGGTACAGAGCGGGCATGAGTGTGTGGGTGTTTGGTGTATATTGAATAGTGGGGAAGGAGCTGGAATCATTCCTGAAATACTGAATGCAGGAACCAAACTGGATGAGTAATCAGCTTACCTAAGCTTACCACTAAAGCCCTGAGAAAGAGAGAGAGAAGGAGAGAGCAAGAGAGAGAGGGGAAGGAAGAAGTGGCTATATATCATGTCGAGCAGTTTGTTTGTTTATGACACCATCAAGGGATTTAACTCATTTGTCAGTGGTAAGCATCGTGGCTTGGGTCAGTAATTGCCTGTTGTGGTGCGCTGTAATAGGCTAACCCTATAAGCCCCACTGTCTACACACACACACACACACACACACACACACGCATTATTGCATTAGCCTGTTTGCATCTCTGCATTCCAGGAAACATGGCACTGGATTATGTCAAATGTTTCTGGATTTTTATCAGGACCGGCATTGACATAATTAGGTCCAGTTTTGTTTCTTATAAAAATGACAGGTTTTTATATAAAACAGGGATACATGTGCAAGTCAATGGAGTGTGAAGTTGCTTATTAGTATTTTGATAGTGCTCCAACAGGTCTGACAGGGCAACTGCGTACAGATCTGAAATAAGCATCTCCTGAAACTCCATTTAAACTTCGAAACAGAAAACCTACAAGACAAAAGGGAACAGTTTTGGGGTTATGTGGCACTGAACAGAAGTCTTTATCTCAGAGTGTTCCTACTCTCCTATCTTCCCTTTGCTTGCTCAATTTTAAACCTTATTTCTGTTTGGTTTTTTTCTTTTGGCTAACACACATTTACCCTTCTTCCCTCCACCCTCTCCCACATTTTTCTTCATTGTCTCATACCAACAATTCCCCTTCTCTTCCCACTTCTTTATCCTTTCTATTACCCATCCTTCCAACACTATCTCACCCTCATCCTATTCTTCTCTGTCTCCATATCTCCTTTCTTCAATTAATGCCTCTACTCTCCACCATCTCTCTATCTCCCTCATCCATTTCCCTCCAAAAATTCTTTCTTCCTTCCCTTGCATCCTTCAATCTTTCCCTCATTTATCTATTCTCTCTCAATCCCACCCTCTCCATCCTCTCCATTTCACCCTCTACCCTCTTCTTTCCACCCCTCTGTTTATGTCCTATCCATCCCTCCCTTGCTGCTCTCTCAACCCTACCAGGGGAAGGGCATTTCCAAATCTGTGTCCATGAACTGTGGCCCGTGCCAGGGCATGGCACTGGATGTGAAGACGTTGAGCCACAGCGACTCCTACACATGGGCCATGGAGAACAGAAGACCCAGCACGGCCAAGTCCTTCCATAGGAGTGGCAGCACTTCCTCCCTGGGCTCACAGGAGCTGCCCTTCTCAGACATCTACCCAGACAATTGCATTCGCACTGAATCTCAGGTGCCTAAAATATCCATCATAAACTAGAGGTTATAGTTGGAGGAGTTTAGCAATTTATTCTGAGTCCATATATATATATATATATATATATATATATATATATATATATATATATATATATATATATATATATATATATATACAGCATTTTTATTGTAAAATTCAACATATCACCATTCAAAATGTCACATTTTGCATTTGAGAATATCACATTATGTTATAAAACTCAAGCACTGCTAGATGTTATGTCGTCTGAGGGGTTTCATCAGATCGTAAGAGGCTGCTCAGCTCAACCCGATGTCGTATCAGGTTTGCTTTTATTTTACACATGACATTTATTTTTTTAGTACTGCACTCCCCCTCGAATATCCCGAAGCTTGTCGATGGGGAGAAACCTGTCTGCTATTGCTCATGAGGTACAGTAAGCTCACATGTGAGGTGTTACTGTAGAGCTGGTAAACGTGTCCGTGGATATAGATAGTCAAGGGAATCAAACATGTTTTGCTCTCCCTGGGATGTTATTTCACTTTGGTTTTTTTTTAACAATTTAAAGAGAATTAGAGTGTAAACAAATGATTAGTCAATTAAGCAATTAGTTGATGGACAGAAGATTAATCTGCAACTATTCTGATATAATCGTTTTGGTCATTTTTTTAAGGAAAAATGTCAAATTACTAGTGTAGCTTCTCAAATCGAAAGATTTTAAACTTTTATGTATGACTGTAAACTGAATATCTTTGGATTCTGGATGAACATTTTTCACAGTTTTCCAACATTTTATAGACAAAATGATTAATCAAGAAAATAATCAGCAGATTAATCGAATGGTGTTCATGAAAATAATTGCAGACCTATAAAATAGATTCTCTCTCTCTCTTCCCCTCTCTGTCTTCCTCCCTTTTGTTTTAACCTCTGCCATGTTAGAGGCGTCATGTGGAGATGATAGAGCTGATCAATGATGGGAAGGGCCTTGGCTTTGGCATCATAGGAGGGCGCAGCACAGGAGTCATGGTCAAAACCATCCTTCCAGGAGGAGCTGCTGGACGGGTAAATCAAGCTGCCAGTATATCCCATTACCAAACTTTATTCAGCAAGTTAAAGTAATACTTCAGCATTTTGGGAAATGTGCTTTTTTATGAGAGTTAGATAAGAAGACTGATACCACACCCATAACTGAGCTAGAAGCTGGAAAAAAAATCAGCTAAAAAAGCAAATATATGTAAGTGCATGTGGTGTGTTTGCATGATTTTTTTTTGTTGTCTTGTGTCATCCCAGGATAAGCGTCTGCGTAGCGGAGATCAAATCCTGCGCATTGGAGATAAAGATCTTGCTGGCATGAACAGTGAGCAGGTGGCACAGGTGATATATCCATTTGTAAATATTTACAAAACTAGATGATGAGATGAAGTGTTTTTTTTTCTCTTTAAATCTTATATTATATAATGATGATGTTTTTTAAGCTAAATCCAACTTAGCACCCTCACTTCGTCGTCGTGTGTATCTGCAGTACAGTATGCAATACTGTCTTTCCAAGGCAGCTGTCTCTAAACAGATATTTGAATTTTATGTTATTTATTTATTCATTGTCACACACAATCACTTTCCATCCTTTCACAAATGACCACCTGGCCCAGGTGCTGCGAAATGCTGGTAGCAAGGTGAAACTGCTCATCGCCAGGGATATTACCAAGGGCAACCACCTTTCCTCTCCTGTCCTCAGCCAGGACAGCTTGGATGACAAGGTATGTGTATGTGTGTGTGTGTGTGTGTGTGTGTGTGTGTGTGTGTGTGTCTGTGTCTGTGTGTGAGATGAAGAATAACAGCCCATATTTTGCCACGTTTTATGTGGATGTCCAATCAGGGATGATAGTAAATGTCATCAATTGAGGCAATACATTCCTTTACCAAGAAAGCTACCTGCATGTACCAGAATGCATTGGGTGTGAACTTCTGATGCCCAACCCCCCACGCTGAAATTCATTGCAGTAGAATCATTCAGTTTCTGTTGGGAATCGGAAGGCAATTTGAGCAAAGACACCACCTGTCGCTGTTTGCTCTCGGCAGCACAGGTTCTGGAGGGTCCCCGTCGGCCATATCCACTTGCACGGCTAATGTAGCTCTTCCACCGTATACTCTGGCTTGAATAAATAAGGCCGAATATCCGAATCAGCCAAAAATGTGTCCTCGTCCATAACGTACTCTGCACTCATATTTTGGATGCAGTTTTCACTGTTGGGAAACATAGCTAGTTTGCAATGCAAGTGAGGAGAACAAGGGAGTTTTGTTTTGAGCAGCATCTAGAGCGCTCCCCCTGGCTATCCAGAGGCAGAGACTAGAAATCCAAGCTGAAATAGCCTGTAGTCAAATGACGGGAATGGTGCCGGAAGGCGAGGCAAGGCAAGTTTATTTGTATACATTTCAATAATGCAATTCAGAGTGCTTTACATAAAGCATAAAAGGTATCAAGAATGAATGTAAAAGCAACACAAGGCAATATAAAAAGACATTTAAATACAATAAAAAGTGTTAAATTAGAACTAAAAATAAGCTAAAATAGAATAAGACAGATAAAACAGGAGAGTAAAAGTTAGAGTGCAGTGTAAAATATTAATCAAAAGCCTCAAATTTATTTAAAAAGGCAGCAGCATAAAGAAAAGGCTGCAACCTTTAAAAGAACTGAGTTGCAGCAGACCTGCAGTTTTCTGGGAGTTTGTTCCAGATATGTGGGGAATAAAAACTGAAAGCTGCCTCTACGTGTTTTGGGGACAGACGACCTGAGGTGTCTGGATGGTTCATAACATAGCAGAAGTCCCAAACCATTCAGTGCTTTATAAACTCACAGCAGTATTTTAAAATCAATTCTTTGACAGACAGGAAGCCAGTGTAAAGATTGGAGAACTGGTGTGAGATGATCCACTTTCTTGGCCTTAGTGAGGACTCAAGCAGCAGCATTCTGAATCAGCTGCAGCAGTCTGAATGATTTCTTAGGGAGACCCATAAAGACACCGTTACAGTAGTTGAGTCTACTGAAGATAAATGTATGGACACGTTTTTCCAAATTCTGCTGAGACATAAGTCTTTAATTCTTGATATATTCTTCAAATGGTAGTAGGCTGACTTTGTTTTAATGTGGCTGGTTCAGGTCTCAGTCCATGACTACACCAAGAGATTGGTTTGTGGTTTTTATTATTGATTGAAGCCGGGTGCTGACTTTTAATTATTCTTCCTTGGCTCTAAAAACAATTCTATATTCAATATCTTTGTTTAATTGAAGAAAATTCCGGTACATTTCGATTGATGATTTGTTCAAACACTTATTCAGTGCTTGTGTTGGACCATAGTGTTGTGTGTCGCCTGCAGAATTATGGTAACATTAATTATATTTAATTAGTATATTTTGTTGTTTTCTATAATCTAAGATAGTGGGAGCATGTAGATGTTGAACAGAAGAGACCCCAGAATGGAGCCTTGAGGAAACCCATATGTCATTTTTGTCTGCTTGGATGTGTAATTACCTATAGACACAAATTTGTCTCTGTCCTTTGAGTAGGATTCCAACCAGTTTAATACTCTGCCAGGAAGTCACACCCAGTTTTCCAGTTGGTCTAGTAATATGTTGTGGTCAACTGTGTTGGAAGAACAACAGGTTTTTCCAGCTGTGCCCCAGTGACACAGAGAACACTGACAACAACTGCAGGGGTTTTTCACACTATGTCCCTAAATGAGGTACCTAGAGATAAGGTTGAAAACGTAAAATAACAAGCTAATTAGTGACATTATGTATGTAACAGTTAGTTGAATCCAAAAAGATGTACATATGTTTTTTCTTTCTGTCCTTCTACGCAGCTCAATGACTTGAACGACGACTATGAGTTCAGTGTGCAATTCACTAAAAACAGCCGGGGCCTGGGATTCACTATTGCTAGCTACATAGGTGACCTAAACTCAGGTAATAATATCTGGTGTAAGCTGGTTAACCTATGGACAAATCAGTTATGGATAATTATTCCAAGATAGGTTGATGGAAACAAAATAAATAATAAATGAATATCTATTTTATGCAACTCAGTAATGATGCTGTATGTGTTGAGCTGATGAAAAAAAAAATCTATGCTAATGTTTTTGATTTAGTTTTTTTTTTTTTTATCCTGCTCTCCTCAGTCTACAGCGCTGGTGTGATAGTGAAGAGCATTGTGAAAGGCAGCACAGTTGATCAAGATGGACGCATCCACATTGGAGACATCATCCTATCTGTGAGTTCTAGTAAAAACACAACCGATGGCTTTTTTTATTGTGCTCTCTGAAGACAAATACCTTGTTGTCTCAAATATATCCTCTGCCGAACCCTAACGATTTCAGCATCTCAAAATTTGCACAGTTTGCAACTTTTAGTAGTTCTATACATACCAATTAGAGGCTTTTTTAGCTGATTAAGAAGAATTCTACTAGCTTTACTTTTACCCCTATCCATCGCTTCATCATCTCTTCTTTTTTTACTTATGCTTTCCATCTTATTCTTTTTAATTTTTTATTACTATTGATTTCTTTTTACTTTCCCATTTAATTTAGCCGTGCTTGCTGTGTCTTTACCCCATCCACAAAAATCATACCAGTGCCTTTTTACTGATTCTTCTTCCTATTCTTCCTTAATCTGTCTGTTTCACCTCCCTCAGGTTGATGGGGTGAGCCTGCAGGGCTGTAGTGAGCAACGTGCAATGGAAGTGCTGAGGAGGACAGGTCCTCTGGTCAGGCTGAGGTTGTTGAGGAAAGCCGTCCGTCTTAGCCACATCCTGCCCCCAGTCCCTCCCCTGCAGCCCCTCCGACACTCCCACAGCTTCAATGAGGGCAATCCCTACAGAGTGGGCCTCAACAAGATTCAGGAGACAGGTACTTTGTGGTGAAAGAGAAGAACATATCAGATCAGGGCATCACTTTTGACATTGAAAATAATAAATAATAATGTGTCACATAATGTGGTAAATAATGTGGCATGTACTCATCCACAGGTGCATTGTCTAGTTAAATCATAACCAAATTCACTTTACAACATAATTTCAAACTGCTTTTGGTGCTTCTTTAAGATGATGATTACCTTTGATAACACTTGCATGTTGCCATCTCTCAAATGCTTGCTGTAAAACTGTATACATTATTTTTTATTTAACTCAAGTGTGTTTGTGTGCATGTGTGTTTGGATCTGTGCGCAAACGTGTTTCCCCATCTCCCAGGAATCTGCTCACTGCGTGAAATCTCCCGGCGAGCAGCATATGCCAACAGACGACCCCGACATGATTCCAGAAACGGTAAGCTCCCCTTCCCATACTGCACCACAGTCTGGAACTGGATCATGGGACATAGTCTGATATGCTGAGTGGGCTCAGGGAACAGCAATGTGGCAGTGAAGCATGCTCTTTGATGGGAGTCTATTTATAGTGTTGTGCAATCATGTGTTTATCCAACTCATTCAGCTCATTCCAGATGATTTGTCTCTCACCCCGCCTGCATATATGGCTTTATTTAGACAAGGATTTTTGGGCTTGATTAGAAAGCACAGCCAAATAAGCCCTGATTGCTGTGAGGCTTTAATAGATGAACAAGAAAACATTTGTTTGCCAAGAAATCAGATGGTGGTTGTAAACCTGTGTGCTTGTACTGTGGGCATGTGTGTATGTGTGTTGAAATTCTGTTGAACAATTATGCTGTCATCTCTCTATAAAACACGACAGGATGTTTTCATATAAGGTCCTATTCTTCATTGATGGAATTATCTAGGGCTAGGGCAATGCGACTGGGGTGCTTGGTGTTTGTGTGTTTGTATGATATGAGGGTTTTAAGGTTTTCTGTGTGTGTGTGTGTGTGTGTGTGTGTGTGTGTGTGTGTGTGTGTGTGTGTATGCACAGGAGTGAAACTGACACCAGCTGAGGAGGAAGACCTGAGGAAGAGGTGGCAGCATGCAGTTGGACCCCGTTATGAAGTTATTGTATGTCTCTCTGTAATGAAGAAATGCATTACATTCATAAAAAAATCTAAAAAAAAAGCTTTTTGACATAATTTCCCTTGTGCAAGACTACATATAACTATTCATGTAACAAAAAACCCAACTTCCTTCTCAGAGTGACGCCTACGCTTCCCCCCTATGGCCCTATTACCCATCAAACTTTGCTTCCCTGCTGCTTTTCTTCCTGTCTTTACCATCACTCATTTTCACCATCATTCTTTTAGGTTTGTCAGCTGCAGCGTTTCAGTGAGACAAGTGGTCTAGGCATCAGTCTAGAGGCTCGGGCAGGGCATCACTACCTGTGCTCCGTTTTACCTGAGGGGCCTGTCGGCCAAAGCAGCAAGATCTTCAATGGAGACCAGATATTGGAGGTAATCCACTGATACCGCAACTCCTTTCAGCCGACTGTTCTGCAACTCATCCTTTAGTCTAAGTTTAGTTTAAGAAAGATAAAGTTGTGAGAACATGTAAATTGAAATAAGATATCATTTGTGTGGGGATGATTATTTATCACACCTGTGGGATACACAGTTTGATGACTAATAAGAAGGCCCCCTCATTGATTATCTTTAGTTTACAGTGGCATAATTTCTGTTATGTGTTTGCCTTTCATTCAAGCAGTTAGCAACGGTAGCAATTAGTGGTCTTAGAACAGCAACTGTATAAACCTTGAGTGGGAGGCTCATTGCATAGTAAAGACATAGTAAAGTATGTATATCTGGTAAACAGTAATTAGATGACAGTTTGTTTTTTCTTTAAACCTGCACAAATCAATTTTTAGCCACTTAGGGGTACCATAATAAGATGTAAACACAACAGTGACCTATTGTCACCTTATAAAGTTGATATGGCAAATGTGTTAGCAAGCAACTATCTTAACACATGGAGCATTGGCATTTTCATTGTTTTGACTTGTGTTTTTTGGTTTATTTTGGTCTCCAATGTAATAGATATTTATCTATTCAGCCACAACTCCACTATGTTCACTAGCTAGTCGCTAACTTTGTTTTTTGGTTGTGGTCAGCTAGCATACAGATGGTTTTTAGAGCTTTCTCAGTGAAAATAGCTGCCTACTGTGACTGAAAAACAGTGAGACCAAACCAAACAGTAAATGTACAGAAACAACAAGCAGAAAGACACTAATACGTGCCATAGAGCTGATGGAAACTGCAGGGATGGATAATCATTACCAGTACTATGACCCAATTCTCTGTGGATCCATCATTATGAACTACCCCTTTCACATTTCACAAAGTAATCAGTTCAGCTTTAAACAATGTGATATAGTTAGTGCTTTTCAGTAAACACCTCACTAGTAAACCATTTCCCTTAAGCCGGCAAAAATAAGAAGGTGGGTGTGAGTGTGTGTGCGTCTGTGTATTTGTACTGTAGGTGGAGATCTTGCCCTCCACTGGGCAAGTTCACGCACCCACGCGTATCATTCATCATCATGAGCAGTCAGTGTGATGAACTCTTGGACAATCTACAGTACAGTAGCTTGCAATGTGGAGAATACTGCAGACGGGCTCGTGTCCCTCCTGTCTTTGAATGTATAACATCTGTGTCGCTGTGCAACGCTTTGATCTCTGCCAGACGACACCAGCGTGTGAAAGCCATTGTTCATCTATGTTTTTAAATGAGCTCGGTTTAGCAGGCCCCCATTACTTTCAACCTTAATTGTGCTTGCTGTGAGTTGATGTTCTGTGGCCACTAATTGCTACTTGATACCCAAAAATGAAATGTTGCTTAAAAAAATCTATTTTTAGTACCATCTGGTCATGAATACATATACACACACACAAACATAATGTCCAACACTCTAAATATTGTTATTTTAATGTTAAAAAAGGGATAACATACTGCATATTTAATATCTGACTAACAGCACAGGTGTTATTTTTCTAAAGCACTAAATCACTGACCTTAGGAATATCTGTTTTAGAAACTCTGTATACACAGTATGTATCTTCCTGGCAGGTGAATGGGATCCCTCTCATTGGAGAGACACACAAGGAGGTGGTCAATATTCTGAAGGAGCTGCCGATGAGTGTATGCCTGGTGTGTTCTCGCATTGTACCCCCTGCAATTCCTGACAGTGATGAGGAAGAGGACGATGATGCCCATCTCACCCTGAAAGAGCTGCTGGCTGAGTTCA
This sequence comes from Euthynnus affinis, assembly GCA_029490765.1. Taxonomy (NCBI): domain Eukaryota; kingdom Metazoa; phylum Chordata; class Actinopteri; order Scombriformes; family Scombridae; genus Euthynnus; species Euthynnus affinis. The sequence goes on from CM055838.1 coordinate 21,181,357, forward strand.
ATGACAAGGTGAACGCATGCATCAATAGACAGATGAGCTATGGAGGGAAGGATGAATTGAGGGATTAGTGTTGAGCTTTCCCCTTAAAACAATATAAACATCAGACATTTTTCACATCCTTTGCATTTGAAATTATACTCAAAAGTGCCACTGCTGCTCTTCTCTTGCATCCATTTTCTCTGTATTCTGTAGTTGGACCAGGGCTGTGTCATTCCCTGTCCTACAGCTGAGGACATCACCAAACGTGGTGTGCCCCCCATGTCACCTCCTCTGGCCATGTGGGACAGAGAGGCTCAGGTGGTCGAGCTGGAGAAAGGCGAGTCGGGACTGGGCTTCAGTATCCTGGACTACCAGGTCAGAGACATGCCCCTGAGCCTTTCTACAAATAGAACAGACTGGATTAGGCTGCAGTCTAAGAATATCAGTGTCGGGTTGGGTAGGGTGAACACTAAGAAAATTGAGACACATGTGGACTTCTGTATTTTAAAGGGCAAATTATTTATATGTGTGCACAATACCTTTGAGACTGAAAAAGGTGCTGTTTTAAATTCTGGGTAACAATAATATCCACTCAAAAATTAAGGCTTTCAAAACATGTAAAGAAATAATAGTTTTAGAACAGCTGTTTTCGCCTTTATGAAACCACCCAATCCATTTGATTTGTTTGTACTGTGTATAACCTATATCAAATTTTTGATTTACAGTATATCCTCAGTAAACCATCCGTTCCATTCTTATGTTTAACTATAGGATCCAGAAGATGCCACTAAAACAGTTCTGGTAATCCGGTCCTTGGTTCCTGGAGGTGTAGCAGATCGAGATGGTCGCCTGCTTCCTGGAGACAGACTCATGTTTGTCAATGAAACTGACCTTGAAGGCTCCAGCCTTGATTATGCCGTGCATGTCCTAAAGTCCACCGGCTATGGCCCTGTCCACATTGGTGTTGCCAAACCACTGCCGGTATGTGAAGAAAAAAAAAACTGATTTAATTTACTATTTTTGGGGGGACATTTATGCCTTTATTGGATATTTGACAGTATAGGGAAACAAGGGAGGGCAGAGAGACGGGGAATGGTATAATACATAGGCTGGGTATGAAACAGGGCTATCATATCTCATAGTCGGTATCTTAACCCCTAGACTACCAGGGCATCCCTTAAATCAAGAAGTATATTTAAATTTTGGAATAAATTTGGTAAAGTTTTTGATACATAAAGACATCAAAGAGATTGATCAGTCATAAAAAAATAATAGATAAACAGTATGGCAAATCTCTGACAGTAGAAAAATGATATTGTGTCACAGTATGTATCATCAAGTGCAAATATAGAAAATTATAATGGGCTTCAACATACAGGTACCAATGAATTCTAAAGTGGAGGATTTCATAAAAAATCTATTCCAAACTGTTATTTCATATTAATATGATCATTAAATAAATGACATTTATGTCACAGATATGCAAGTTAATTACTTAAATGTATGTTTTTCTTGAGGGTATTTTTTCTCCTTTTTGTTGTGGACTGTGGCTTAGTAACAAGGAACAGGGAATCCAGTTACAGGCCGTCTGAATTTTTAATGCAGCTGAGAGATGAACACAATGCTTGACCACACTACAGATGGAGAGGGAAGAGGAGAACATGGTGTCTAATTTACAGTCACCTTATTTTAGACTGTTTGCTTCCATGTGAATTTAGTCACTTTTTGCAAACTCCTAAATTTCAACTTTGGAATCTTTCCTTCTCAGCTGGAACTGTGCGGTGGTTTGACGCCCATCTCGGAGAGGAGCACTCGGGCTTCCTGCGATGACACCGACAGCCACACTCAGGTCAGCCTGCTAGCTGAGGCGGCAGAGGCTAACACCAACACTCGCAACTCTGAAGACAAAAGCATCATCCAGCCGTGTTGCACTACTACGGTATGTCATGCGACATTAATTTAACATCAATAACAAAAATACTGTTTAGTTTTATTGCTGGACAAATCCTCTGTTGTAAAACAAAACAAAGAAAAATCATATAAGTTAGCACACAGGAGAGTAAAGGTCATTGTTGTCAACAGTTAAACATGCACACAGAACTGTGTACAGAAAATGACTTTATTGGGCTTTTTATTCCCTCACATAGTGCCAGTAAAAAGAGGACAGGAAAGGAGAGAGAAAGAAATACAACAAGCTGCACTCAATCCAGGGAAATTGTGGTTCATGGTCAGCTTCTTAACCCCTAAACCACAGGGGCACCTCTACACACATTTTAAAAGATTTTGAGCAAGTATTGTTCAGTTTGTCCATTGGTTGTAGATCTGGAATAAATAGAATTGTCAAATCCTAAGGGGAACAGGTAAACTCTTCCCAGTATCCCTGCAACAGTCTGAATCTTGTAGTACAACACACAGGTAGCATTGCTCATTACCATGCAAACCTGAGATTCTGTAGCCATTTTAGCTGCTCTAAAGGAGATTATCATGACAGTGTCTGTTCTCTCTGTTCACGTACTATAGTGGAAGCTTAAAGCCGGCTGTAATCAGTATCACTGGGTCAGGTAAAGAGAAAGTGCTCAGTGTCAAAGACTTGTTTCTCCATTGTGGCCTCAACTCAATCCTATTGAGGCAGCCTTTTGTACTGGCCTTTTGCGTAATTACCAACAATTGCCTCTCAGTGGAAGTGCTTACTGCTTGAACGACATTGGCACCTGGTCTAGCGCAAGAACATACTGTACCGACTCAGGCACATACACACATGCACACTGACACTCAGAGCAGCAAGTGTCAGAGTGTTCTCATCAAAGACAGGCTTGTTGCAAAGGTACCTTCAGAACTTCAGTGATGCTTGTACTTTCTGTGAAGGTTCAAAGAAGATCTCCTCACTGCCCCTTTTCTTTGTGAAATGCCCTGGGGGACTATAGAAGTCTACCTTGCTGCGTGTTTTACATCTTCAAATTACTCCAAAGGCCTTCACCCTGGACAGTTAGTTATAAGTTGTTTGAAATAGTTTTCCATGTCACACCAGGTATCTGGTAATTGTAATGATAGCGATGTAGGACTTAAGCAGCAGGTTATCTTTGCAATATCCACTACTTTTGTAGAAGTTGTACAATTTGTTTCACAGCGGTGTGCACAGTTATGTGCAGTATGTTGTTGGAGTTTTACAGTTCTTAGACATTGTTGCTGCTCCTATTCAGACCATTTTATTTGTTCACTGACCACCCCACTTAATTGTGTGTTTGTCACCTCACCTTCATTCACTTGTACCCTCTGTGTTCTCTCTACACAGGAAAACCAGCTGCGTCAGCGCTTTGGCGTCATGGAAGCCGACAATAGGCAGCAAGCGCCGCCTCTGCCCCCCCGCACCAGCTTTGAGAGGACAATCACTGTTGTCCGGGGCAACCGTAGCCTTGGTATGTTCTCCGTCTTTCTCATGATGATGGTGTCTTGGTGTGTGTACGTCGCCGGCATGGCGATAATGGCGATAATAGGCGGTGGTGATGAAGACTACCCTGAAGAAGAGTGGTGATTAAGTGATGTGGTCTTCATACCTGAGAGGAGATGATTATTGTGTATGTGTGTGTGTGTGTCTCTATGTGTGTGTATGACTCTGTGTTAGGCCAGTGAAGAGGTCAAAGTAATATGAGAAGACACAAAGAAGTAATATTAAAATCGATGAGAATATCAATATTAATTTGAATGTTGATATGTTAATATTATTGTTTTTATACACCAGCGTTGAGAGGAAATTGTCTTAATTGCTCCAAGATCAAGTCCAATGTTTTGCGATTCAAACTTGACAGGGAGGAAACAACAGGGTGTAAAGCGCTCCTGCACTTTCAACTAAGGGCACCATGCAAAGAAAACAAAGTCATTTGTATTCTCAAAACGTGCTCTAACAAGACACCACAGTACTACTACTACTGTGTGTGTGTGTGTGTGTGTGTGTGTGTGTATGTGTGTGTTTGTTTGTGTGTGTTCATCGTTAGAGAAAATCAAGGTCATAACCTACAGTCTGTGTGTCACTGAATTCTTTGGTTTCATCTGTTTAAATATTGCAGGTCTTCTTGTGGAGATATTTCATGTAGCATGGTTTTCTGGAAATCCAAATGTGGAGGGTTTACAGATTGTGTGTGTTTTTCGTTTTGTAAATCTAAATATATTTGAATTTGAAGCAAAAGCTTAAGCATGGGCAGCATGGAGTTATGGTGTATATCCAGGCTTGAATATGGGGGATTTTTTTATGAAAAATTGTATTGTAGTACAATATTTATTTGTACTACTTTTCATTCTTCCTATTATTAGGTGCCATGTACAATTCTGTCCATTGCGTAACTATGACTGTATGTCCAATTTTGGAGATGTGACATACTAACGTGTTGGCACAGTGTATGGTTGGTTTGTACTACAAGGACTGTATGGCTTTTAGAGCAGGTTGTTAAAGGAAAAGGTTTGATGGACAAAAATGAGGACTTTTTTTCTTGCCTTGCTTGTCTAAAACAATGATTATGAACAGCCTATTTAAAACTCTTTACTCAGTCTTGAATGGTGTTGACTAATTGCACTTACTATAAGTTTATTGAACCCTTAAGAAGTTTTGTTGAGGTCAAAACAATTAGCTTCAAATAGAAATCACGTGGGAATTAATCATAAGTTATTTTAAGGTTTTACAGCATTATTTGTAATAGAAAAATGTATTTTGATGCTGTGTTATAGTATTTCAACTCATATGGATTATGAGACGTTCATCATTATTTCTTAAAACATCCTCTCTCTGTCTTTGAAATGTGTGTCTTATGGTTGTCCTGTCAGCGTCAGTAGCTGTGTCTCCAGTTGATTGTATTCCAGGCACTATGATTGTATTGTAATTTGAATGTAATATCAAAAAATAATAAACTATTTATTTGATCAAAAATAAGCACAAAGTCATTTCTTTGACCAGCTTCAAATTATGTACGACCATAGTGTTGTGGATGTGCATAGTCTTCCATTAGAGTGCTGTAGACTAGACTGTCTAATTTGTGGTACCCTTTTCCTGTCTGCAGTGTGTATATGTGTGTGCATGAGGTGTGCACGTAGGTGTGTGTGTGCAGCCTGATTTACCTGCTTCTGCCTGTTTGCATTAATGAAGTGTTTGTGTAATCCGCCTAGCGTCCAATGTAATAATGCCAAAGTCAGGTGTTTGTGCGACTGGCATGTGTTACCCCTAGTCACCTGTGCCCTATGCCCTCTGTGGGTGTGCGTGCGTGTGTGTTTGCAGTTGTGTACCTTATGCGAGCGTGACTGTGAGGGATGATGCTGTGTAAATGTCAAGCATGTGTAGCCGTGTTTGTGTGCTAATCTGCCTAGTGTCTGTCTTGATTATGCTGATTATGCCACTGTCAGGTGTTTGTTTGGGCGACTGTCTGTCTGTTTGGCATGCATTCAAAGCAGCCTTAGCCAACCCTCCACTCACCTGTGCTTGTGTGTGTGTGTACGTGTGTGTGCGTGTTGGCAGGGATGTCGGTGAGTGCTATCAAGGACGGCTCAGGCATGCTGGTGCGCAGTGTGGTCCAAGGGGGCTCTGTTAGCCAGGATGGCAGGCTGGGGGTGGGGGACGCCATCTTGGCCATCAACGGAGAACATACCTCCAACCTGACCAACGCCAAGGCCAGGGCCATGCTCCGCAGACACTCTGTCATAGGGCCAGAGATGAGGTGAGGAGGCAGTCACTATCCGACAGCTTTACAATATGCAGACAAGTTTTGTTGTGAGCTGAAAAAAGAACAGGTGACGCCTACTATTACATCATGGTGTTACTCATACAACTTCATGGGAGCTCTAAGGGGTGTTTTAGAGTTTACATCACTGAACTTCCTCTGGATCAACTGTTCTTAGTAATCCTCAATCAGTATCCAAAAAGACTTGGTGGCTGGATTTGCATCACTCTGTGCGTCATCCTCGTTATAACGGACCTGAGCCTTCACATTTCCTGACTGTAGGAGAAAAATCCTGTAGTTCTGGCACAAACCATGACATATCAAGTACAGTCACAGCTGTAAATATTTTGGTAATTCTGACAGTAGCAAGACAGATTTTAAGCAAAAAATGATATGTCCAACTTCTATAATCTAAGCGAAATAAAATAATTATTATGGGTGGTGATTACTGTATGCAGTGATTTTACTAAACCTTTTCACAGCTGACTTTTTGACTTGTCATGGTAGGAAAAGCAAAGGTGTTACCAATGACATTAACAATCACTCCATTCTATTTAAGAGCCTCAATAAGAGTTGTGACAGTGTGAGTAGGCATTCACAATACCAAGACCCTGAAAACTAAGCAGCTAAATGGAATTATACTTGTGCTTTTCCTACTGTGACGTGTCAAAATGTCTTCCATGGAAAAGGTTTATTTTCAATGCACCTTGGCAAGGAGGTGCATTTCTTTAGAGGTAATTAGCAGAGCAATCTGATTGGCCGTGATTATTGCACACCCACTGAAAGTGTTCTTCCTAATCCGATGCATTCTAATTGTGCCACAGGTGAGCCACATGCCTCTTGCACAAAAATGCCAAAGACTGTCACTGCTCTACAGATTATGCACCATGCATGAGGTCCCTGCAGATTTTTAAGACTGATATATTTACTTTTGTTTGATATAGTTTTAATGAAATGAGCACTCAGTTGCAAGTTTATAAGTACACATAGCTAAAACTAATGCAGTGCAATACAACAGCCCTGCATTCATATCATACTCTTACAGAAGGTATTAATTAAATTAAAGTTTACTTAAATTAATTAAACTTTATGGTCATTTGGGAGGTTGTAGCTTGTAGTGCTGTTGAATTCTAGGAATTCAAGGTTTCTTATATTTCATTCACCTCATTTATATCAATAAGTGGAGAAAACATCTGTCAGTATACTATGTATCTGAATACGATTCAACAGTACCACAAACTCTAGCTTCCAGAATAATTGATTTACATGGTGCACCATTAGCTCAAAAAATTTCCTACAGTTTTTTTTAAGTTACATTCATATACAGTTTCTCTCATGTCATAGTTCAAATACATATTTGCTTGGAATATAAGAAAGCCAGAGTTCTTGGTTCAGAGAGAAACTAGATGTAAGGTCAGGTGGGATTGCAGAGAACAATCAACCTCTGAAAAATACTGCTCACATTTTCTAGATTTACCCTTGCAGATCTTGACAGTCTGTGTGACTCGAATGAGTGAGTATTTGTACGTCGTAAATATAAATATGTGCACTCTGCAGTCACAAACATGACTTTCACTGCATCATCATAAATGATCTTTTCTGCAGTTCGGATCTCCATTACCACCTTGTTTTTGACGCTGCAGTCATAGTTGACTGAGGCGCTGCAGTCATGTTAAATTAGATTAGATGATGAAATTTTAAAGATTGCCTGAGGGGAAATTGGGTAAATTATTGCTTGTACTAACATCAGCAGTTATAGCTCCACGTTGACAATGCTTGTTTGGCTGATTGGAGATGTGCTCCACTTCCACCACCCTGCTGCCCTGCAAAACACCCACTCACTCTCTCAACCTCCCTCTTTCTCTTCCTCTCTCTGTTGCTTGTACACACACACACATACACACACACACACACACACACACACACACACACACGCACACACACAGCCTTTCAATGGTCTAACCTCCAAAAACACCTTTTTCCTGCTATGGGAAATATCTCTGAATAATTCATCACTCATCTCACCTTGAACAGTGTGCTTCTGAATAAAAGAGCGTTTTAAAGAGCCTCTCATAGATGCACTCACAATACACACAAAGATGAACACACACATGCATCCTGTCGTTCTCTACCACACACACACACACACACACACACACACACACTAGCCTGCTCCTGGCAGCACTGCAGACAAACTAACAGAGAGTGGAGGCAGATGAGTTGCTTTGGCAGCCTCAGAATAAGACAGACATAGAAGGGCGAGGGCTTGTCACTATCAAACCGCCTCTGTTGAGATACGACAGGCTGTCCACATGGCTCAGTCACAACAGCTTAGTGCAGAGGACCTCCATATTCAATCTGCCACCATGAGTGGAAAAGAGAAATTGGCTCTTTTCAGTGGATTCAAACAGCATGTCTTCTAGTGGCATCACACAAGAATACATGTGGGAGGAGGCCTTTAATGATGTCCTTGACACTTCAGTTAAATGACATCTTTTACGCCATAGCGTAGATAGATCTGGGTTTTCACAAAAAACACTTTTTATCATGTTTTTTTTTATTTAAGTGAGTCTTCTTCAATCTTTTCATGACATTAAAACATACATTTACATTCATTCTTACTGGATTTTTTTTTCATCTTCCACCGATAACAATAAAAGCAGTGTTGATGAATTGGGGCACATCTATAATTGTTGAGCACTTATGTTAAAATGCATATGACATGAAAGACAGCAGTCTCATTAATTATTCATGTTTATTGGTTGTATATCAGATCTGAACTTAAAAACAAGACAATCAATAGTGTATAATTAATAAAAAATGAGTCATTTGAATTACTTAACATTATTTCTAGGGTCAAGCTTTCCCCTCTCTTCTATGGTGGTGCATAACTCTCATGGTTAAAGGTTGTCTAATTGTCCAGATTGTCACCACCACATCAAACTACCTGAAGTTAAATCTAAAACTGTTTACTCTCTTAGATGTCTAACAAACAAATTGTCAGATGAGAAAACATTATTCTCTCATTCACTGGCAGACCTAATAATCCATCCATCCTATTTAGAAACCATTCGTCAAATGCCATGTGATTTTTCTTGTTCTTGTCATCCTATCAGTCATTGTTTGGTGGTGAATGTGAAATAAATGTGCAGCTGTGAAAACAGAGTGATGAAAAAACTTAAGTCACATTCATATTCTAAATGTTTTCACCCCACCCTTCTGTTCCCTCATTCCCTTTCCTGTAGTATAACCTACGTCCCAGCCTATCAGGTGGATGAGCACCGTACTCAGCTTTGTTTGCCCTCTCTGGCATCCATCTCAGCAGACAGCTCTTCTTCCTCCCCCACCCCACCAACTTCTTCTCCAGAACCTGCATTGGCTGCGGCCAGATCCCCTGGTCCAATCAGAGCTCCAGCTCCAGCTCTAGCTCCAGCTCCAACTCTAGCTCCAGCTGTATCCACTCTCAAACCCTCTGCCTCACTCAGATTTAAAGCCGCAGCTCCAGATCCAGCCACAGTCAGAGCCTCTGCTTCATTCAAAGCTCCATTCAGAGGCCCGGTCACAGTCCCTACCATCACCCCAGCCCCAGACTCAAGGTAACATAAGATCCAAGGGTCTCAGCCTATTATTTATGGTCACCTAATCCCAACTCAGGCCCCAGAGTGCAAGATAAACCTGTCCCAGGGTTTATTAGACTTCAAGGCTCCAGCTTTATTACATGTTGATATGTTTCCTGCAGAGAATTCAGACAATGAAATATCTATACATTCTGTGGAATGCGAGTTCCTTAATGTGTTAACCTTAGGCTTTTGATTTTTATGGTAGCCAGGAATTTATTACTGTAACACATCACACATCTCAGTTGCCCGGCAGCTTAAGTCATACTAATGATCTGAGTTATTATCTGACACTTTAATTAACCGTATCCATGAGGAAATGATGTGTTTGAGTGTGCAACCAGCACAGTGTGAGTCTCTTCCAGTCCGTATTTTCTCTTCCCCATTCTTCTCTGTGGTAAAGGCAAAAAGCTTCTCTGAATGTTGAATCTCTGAGTTATATTTAGCTGTTCGCTTATGGATCTCAGTGCTGACTGTCAGCGAAAATGAATTGGTTCACTTCTGTCTGTCCCTGCTTTCGCTCCATCTTCGTGCCTCTGCCTTTCTCCTCCCTCCCTCACTCCCATTTCTCTCTGCAGTCTTTTCTTCACTCTTATCTTTCAATACGTTGTCTTTGTCTCTTTCTCTGCCAGACTTCTCTCTTGACTCTTTGTTTCTGCATTTGTGTCTCATCTCTCTCCCTCTCTCTTTCTCTCAGTCATCTTGCTCTGGTCTTTTTCTCTTTGCCTCATTTTGTCTCTCGTCCTCACCATGGTTCTATCCTATCCCCTCTCCTGACTGCTCTCTTTTAGCCCTGGTGGAACCATTTGTTCTGCCCTCTTCTGTAACTTAACTGGCTATAGGCTCCTGCTGCGCAGATAGCACCACTATCACTCACCTCCATGGGCTTATTACAGCCCTCCAACGTTAAACATATTCATGAAAAATTCTCTACTTCTCTACCGCTTTCTTACACATACACACACATACACACACATATATACAGTGTATATATACAGAGATACTATATATACGTGTTAACACTCACACCCGCACACATAAAGACACTACCTTACTGTGACCTCGCTAGCAGAAAATGTGTATTTTCAGGGCTGTTTGAACCTAAAGTAGTGTATCTTCTCAAGGTCCGCCAATATACTCTAGGTTGCCTTTGGCCGTGTGTCACATTGTGTCAGGACTTATATAAAATAACAAAGTATGCCAGAATGCCTTGTTAACCAAAACAATTCTGCTGGTGTGGTTGAGTCAAATGCTATTTAACAGTCTCTTCAAATATGTTATGTCTGAACAGGATCATTTTTTTAGCGTATTTGCTTGATAATTGACTTTAACAATTAATTTGTTGCCAATTAATTTGCTTCTGACTGACTAATCAATTAATCAACTAATTGCAGATATTAGTAATTAAATGCATTTTTTCCCTTTATGTTTGGAAAGTTATCATTTGAGGGAACTTATCAAATTTAGACCATAGACAATGATCCATACAGAACCATCATGTTTCAGGTATTCCATATTATTTATTCTTAAATGTTTTATCCATCAGTTGGCAGATTCCAAAATCTCTGCCTCACAAGAAGAAAGAAGAAGGAAAAGAAGATGGCAAGATTGTGCAGGAGAAAAAGGGCAAGAGTAGTGCAGATGTTAAAGTACCTAAGAAGCTGGAGGTGGAAATAAAAGTGGACGGTAAAGAAGAGACAGATGACGAGTTTTATCCTCACACCCCCGTGTCTTGGGATCAACCTAGAAGGTCAGTAAAACACTGATGTTGGTAATAATCTTTTTTTCATTAGTATTTATTCATAGTTTCTTGCCTTTTTTTCAAATCTCTGCCCATGATACTTTCTATCCTCTTTGCGCCAGAAAAGGCTTAACAAAATCCTAGTGTGTACAGGTTATGTTCACAGCAGGGGTAGAGCAATACAGTGCATACTCAACACGCTCATATTTCTTAGATTCAGAGAAGGCGACTACTTTCCCAACCTGTATTTATCGTATTTATGACTGCATCCCGCTTGGATAAATCACATAAGCTGCACTGCATGCAAAGACCAGCTTTTGTGTGTCTCTCCCTGGCAGGTATAATATTCTATTGTTTTGACTTAATCTCTGAAACTCTATGCAGCGGGCAGAGAGGGGCTGAAAGAAAAAGAAATCATACCCGTTGGATTAATACTCCTTCTTGTGTATTTTTGCAGTAATGTTTCAAACCAAGTAGGTTCTTACCATACTGTAAGTAGGATTTTCAGATCTACAATATGTGTGGATGTTCCCGATATCCTGCTTTGTGTTTCAGTGTGCGGCTGACTCGAGCACCAGGCCAGTCCCTGGGTATCAGCATAATGGGAGGCAGAGGCATGGGCCGAAGACTGAGAAGTGGAGAGATGATGAGGGGAGTCTTCATCAAGCACATCAGCCCTGACAGCCCAGCAGCACATAATGGCACCCTTCGGACAGGAGACAGGATTCTAGAGGTATTTGTGTGTGTGTTGTGCATGATTGTGTATGTGTTCCAGAGACAGAAAGGGAGACACTCATTAGAGTGTTTGCGTATGTATGTGAGTGCCTGTGAGTAGCAGAGAAAGAAGTGGTGAAAAAGGAATTGTGTGCGTTTTACCGCATGCACATGTTCACATACACTATATGTACACACACAAATTGTATTCTAACATGATGATATGTTAGCATCATATTGTAATGGACAATTCTGTTGTGTGCTGTAGATAACTGGAAAATGTTATTTGTTTGGACCTATCCTCTTGGTTCAAGGTTCAGCGTGAACCTTGGAAACAGAACAAGGTACACATAAAAAACACTTAAGTAATAATACTGAAGATAAAAACATACTACCATATGTACAGAGAAAAATAACCAGCACATCATCATGTACAACCCTCCTTCCAGTGATACTCCTCTGTAGCTGATGATGATTTGAAATGCTGAGACTGTATTTGTCTACATACCATCAAAGAAAATAAGAAGCATGAATCATGTTATATTATTTGTATTATTTCTGTGTTTCTAATAAAAATATTTTTAAAAAACAGCATTTCATCCCAGCTACACATAAAAATCTAATAACACAGTTATATTATAAGATATTTTCTTGCTTCTGTGTTCTGTTGGTAAACCATTTTGCCTTAAATTTGTCCATTTACAGTACATTTGTCTATGTACTCTGGCAATAAGAATATTTAAAATAATATAATATTTTTATCTAGAATCAATTTCTCAATTGAGTTTGCAGAAAATACCGAAGAGCTGTAGTAGTGTACTGCATATCACATTTTCTCTGTAAGTATTTCTGTTATCTGTTATCTGTCTTGGCCAAGGTGTGCAGTGTGGATCTAAGAGATGCCAGCCATGAGCAGGCGGTGGAGGCCATCCGCAGAGCAGGAGACTCTGTAGTCTTCCTGGTCCAGTCCGGACAACACAGATCTCAGGTAGTGCATCCTAGAAAACAGCCACAAAAAATTCTGTTTGCTTAGAATACGTTGTGCAGTGTGTATTCAGGTACAGCATGCATACATTTCATTGTGTAGCATTTGAGTCCCTTGACGCTCCAGGTGGAATCTCAATACTCAGTGCATGCAAAGAGAAGTTGCATTGTATAGTCTGCTGGACAACTTCATCAGAACTTTCAGTGGTTCAATTGTGTGTGGGAGATGTCCTCTGGATACAAAGCATATTGAACAAAAGTATCTCAGACTGAAAACCTATTTAATGTCATATACTGTGACATTTCAGAAGCTCTATTTGAAGCGTTTTACAGTCATATACATTCATCTGCCTACTGCCTCTGTTTCTTATGTTTCGCCCACAGTCCCCTATGCTTACCAACCATGAGAGGCTAACTCCAACCCCACAGTCCAACTCACACAGCAGCAAGGTAACACTCTTCTACTATATTATTGGTGCTTGTTATTCCTTTTAAGAGAGATACATGTGATTGTGAAAATTTTCTCCTGTCTTGAGATAGAAACTTTTTCATTGCTTTTCTAGTATGGGAAATAATATGCACTGAAATATTAATAATAAGAAGCAAACTGTATACTCCCCCATGGGTTCAAAGAGCTGTAGTGACTTTTTTGTGTCTTAAAGGTTGTGATCACCACTTTATATTTCATTAGACAAGTCATTTTTCTCAGTTACTGTTCCTATGCAGCTATTGATGTTTGGCTGTGTATGGCTGGAGTGTATAAAGAATGTTTCATATATACTATATTGTATACTGTATAGAGCAATGAGTCGTTAACACCTACACATCATTCCTAAAAGAATAAAGAAGCTTTACAGGGTTTTTTTGAGAGGTAGCTTGTTGTTTTGGTGGTGAAGTGTGTAGATCTGCACTATATTTGTGTTTCCCCTCATGATCACAGGAAACAGAAAATCTCAGTGGTCTGTTCCTTAGTCTCTCCCCTACAAACCCCTTCACTCCCACCCCCTTTAAGGTTGGTACATTTGTGTGTGCATGTGTGTGTGTGTGTGTGTGTGTGTGTGTGTGTGTGTGTGTATGTGTATGTGTGTGTGTGTGTGCATGTGTGTTATCATGGGTATGCAGGATCCTAAAAGCAGCCTTGCATTAGCATTTGCACTAAGCCAACTTCCAAAAAATTAATTAACGTGCATATTTGTAGATAGAACCCTTGTAGTTCAAAGTCCCTTGCAGCTACCTTGTTTGTTTAAACCCTTTGTTTTTCTCTTTGATGGAGATGCATAACTCTCTAAATATACAGTGCATTCTTTTGAAGTTATTTCCCATGCACTTGTAAGTTGGTTACAAAATAATGCATGATTCTGGTCATCTTTCATGTTATTTTTAGCTGACATTAAAATTGTGTTCATTAATTCATCCTGGTTGTCAGTTTTTCCCACTGCTACATCAAGCACACTGAGCAAGCCTCAGGGGTAGTCCAACTCATGCCTGAAGGACCCCTGAGGCATCTCCAACTCAGCCTGTTCAATAATGCAAAACTTCTCCCAAGGCACCTTCGCCGACATTTGATAGAACGGATCGGAGAAGTCCCATAACTGTCACGACACCAATCACAGCGGCAGCTGAAGATGAGGAGGACACTGGCAGAAGTAAGTCTGCATCATAAAGACGTTGCACAGATACAGAGGGATCCTCCAAAGCCCTCAGGAACAGCAGTTGTGTGGTGACTTGAGCGTAGTGGCCACAGTCACACAGTGCAAGTCACGTGATGCCAAGAAAAAAAACAGTAAAACTGTCACACACATTCAAAAATTACTCTTTGAATGATCACACTTGGAAAAGGTCCATTAATTGAAAACCAAGAACCATATGAGTAAATTTCTTTTCGTGCCATGCACATGTGAAGCCAGGCTGACTTTAATGTGCATGCGTTATGGGCCAAGAATGTGAAAGCCTGTAAAACTTTTCCCTGTACAGTTTGTTCTGGGTGAGTAACTTTCATTTGTATGAATGGGTTTTGAGTTTCCAGATGAACACTGACTATCATTATGTCTCGATTGGCACAAAAAACTGTATTTTACAAAATAAACTATTTAGGGAGTCAATGAGACTGAAGTAATTTACACAAAAATGTGAATTTAATGCAATGGTCATGCAAATATCTGTACTGATGTACATAAATGTAGACATGCACAATATGCACAGATCACACACATATGCACATAGATAAATCACTCTACACTTACACATATGTGTCACTTATTACAGTCATACAGTACATACACACAGAGACACACACACAGCATGTCAGACATCATCCCTTCCAGACAAATTGCAGCAACACACACACACACATGCAAGCACCTCTGGAATGAAATGCTTCCTCTCCACATGAAGTGTCAGTCATTACATATAGCATGCCACACTTCTTTTTTTTTTTTTGGCGTACCCATCATATGCCTCTCCTAACAACCTGCTGTTTGTTAACTCTGTCTCTCCCAGAAAAGATGTTTCAGCGTTATGGCAGCCTGTCTGGGAAGCTCCAAATGATTGAGCTAGAGAAGGACCCTGCGGCTCACGGCTTGGGAATCAGCCTAACAGGCAACAAGGATGGCACCAGAGCCCGCATGAGTGTCCATGTGGCGGATATAGACCCTCAAGGACCTGCTGGTTTAGATGGGAGGATACGGGTGGGGGATGAGCTGCTGGAGGTGAGGGAATGTGAATGGTAGAAAACAATCAGTTAGGTTCAGCTCAACATATGGGTGGAATTTTTAGAGGCCAAGGAGGGTTGGAGTCCTAGAGAGAGAGAAAATACCAGATTCAGAAATGAGAACAGCAAAAGAGGAGCAGTTTTTTTGTATGTATGAAAAAGCAACATTGAGTACCGGCACAGTAGATTTTCCAGGCAAATTACCATTTGAAGGATGGCTGGTACTGGGCTGGATTCTTGCAATGAGCAATAGAGATGAGGAGGAAAACTGAGGGAGAGGAGCGGCTGGCGGGGGGAAAAGGGGAGGGGGAGAGAGGCGAGGATGGCAGAAAGGCAGATTAATCTGGAGATGGATGGGATAAAGGAAAAGACTGTTGAAGAGAAAGTACATGATGTTGTTTATCTTACAGATCAACGGTCAGATCTTGTACGGCCGGAGTCACCAGAATGCCTCCACCATCATTAATAACGCTCCCTCTAAAGTCAAGATCATTCTCATCAGGTAAAATGCAGAGTGATTTTTTTGTGGCATTTACCTTTCTCCTCAGATAAAGGTGTTGATAAGCCAGCCAGTATAACAGCAGATTTGGTGTTGTTTTCCTAGGAATAAAGCAGCTCTGGGTCAAGTGGTTCTAGGATCCAGAGCAGAGTGCGAGGACACAGTCGACACCGAAAAAGAGTCTGCAGAGCGTGGAGGATTATCCCAAGACATCCATCACATCATCCTACCTCAGGTATAATTCCTTCAGTAAATCTTTGCATTTTCTAATGTCAGACCTCCAACTCCACTTTTCAGTTTAACAACAAAAGCAGACACAACAAACAGTATGCCAGATATTGCTTCGCTGCTTCTCGATTATTGTTCAAACATTTGTTGTTTGCTGTCTTTGTCAAATATCCCTTCAGGATCATGTAGATCTTGGCCTCTGTCTGGCAGAAGAGGAGACCAAGGAAGGAGTGGTGGTCAGGTCCCTGATCCAGCATGGCACTGCCAGTAAGGTGTGACATCAATAATCACGTTATCACAATCTTCAGTATAAATATGTTTTTATATAGGTATTTTTATTCCTTCATCTACCTTACGTACTTTAAGTTCTGCAATTTGCATAAATCATTATTTCTTGGGCAGCTCCATGTATTATGAATATATATTCATAATTTTATTGTAGTAGTAGTATAAAGTATGTAAAACCTTGATCTTCAGAGTAACTATATATTGTACTGTATGTCAAATAATCGTAGGTGAGTAAAAATATAATATTTGTCACTGAAATGTAGTTTTAAAAAAAGTTTAAAACAGGCTTAAAATTCAGAATTCAGGAATTCTTGTTATTTTCTTTATGTTATATGTTTTGAACACTAACACTTTGAGATTCACTGTGATTGAAAAGTACAGGACAAATTCAATGTATTATTATTATTATTATTATTATTATTATTATTATTATGTGCATTCCATCTCTGCATTTTATCCCAACCTCAGTTATAAGTAAGAAACAGAAATATAAATAGCCAAAATAACCTGCCCTTTTTAAAATTATTTTCTATGTAATATAGGTATTGTTTTTTTCTTTTATCATCTCAATTATTTAGTTTTCATCCTCACTGGAATTATTACTTTGTAAGGTTATTACTTAACCTTTAAAATCAATAATCTATCACAACGAAGAGACTCAAATGAGCATCACATTACTATACAATAAATGCAGCTGTAAAATACGTGATGGGTCTACTCTCTCGGTATTTCTGATAATATTTCAACCACATTAACCTCAATGATGATGGTTGCCATGCTCTAAAGCGATGCCATCATGTACAAATAAGCTTTCATGTAGGGCCCCAGGCAACAGTTATTCAGATATTTGTCCAGAGGGTGTGTTTGATTTTTAATTTCACTTCCTCTCCATCCTTCTGTTTCACGTATTCTCATACATTTTGCTTTGCTCTTCTGCCATGTTTTATTCATGCGTCTGTGTGCAGGATGGCAGGATAAAGGTTGGAGACAGAATCATAGCGGTGGGTGATGAACCTGTGGCTGGACTGTCAGTGGACAAGGTACAAACACTCACATGCATACAAACACACACAATATGCACTTCAAGGTCGTGCTGATTTAATGATTTATGACTTACCTGTCTCCTCTGCATTCAGGTGTCCAGTTTGATTCTCAAACAGCAGGTCACTGTCAAACTGTCCATCAGCCGCTCCAAGACTTTCTCTTCCTCCTCGTCTTTACCTCTCCCTGCATCCATCTCCTATCCCTGCTCTACCTCTCCTGCTTCCTCCCCATCCCTTCCTGTCTCTTCTTCCTCCTCCTCTCCATCCCTCAACACCACGCAGACATCTCCCATGGGCCGGTCTGATTGGCTAGCATCCACTTCAGCATCTTCTGACCTCTTGAGCTGTCCAATTGTGGCAGGCAGGGAAACCACCATAGAGATTTGTAAAGGAAATTTAGGACTGGGCCTCAGCATTGTAGGAGGATGTGACACTCTGCTTGTGAGAACAATCAATTGATATTTGTCATTGTCATTTAGTTTGAAACGACAAAGTAAAGGGACATGTGTTATCTTTATTTTGGGAATGTTTCACCAAACCTACCTGGCAGCAAGGCAAAATCAGCAATATGAATAATCAAGCTTTACTGTACTTCTTTAATCAACACATGTCGAATTAAGTTATATATGTATGTCTTTTCATAGTAAAATGCACCAGCATAGATACTATAAGTGAACATGATGATGCTGTTTTGTGTTAATATATGGCATTGTCTGAAATGCTAAGTAACACAAGGATCATTTGTACCCTCTCTATAATAACAAGAATGTTTTCTTATTTTTCCACCAGGGGGCAGTAATAATCCATGAAGTGAATGATGGGGGAGCGGCACAGAGAGATGGCAGGCTGCAGGCTGGAGACCAGATATTAGAGGTATAATGGATACACACACAAACATACTGTTTTATGTTCATTTTACTCAATCAGTCAACATTATTTAGTATTTATCCAAAGCTGTTTTGTTTAGACAGCATCTCATTATAGTTCCACTGCACAAAAATTGTAATAGAATGTCACTAATGTGATACCACATTAATATTGATATTGATTCCATTCATGTTATTTGGTTTTTTTTAAACATTGCGGTACAGAACTATTTGTGGGCACATATGTCAAATTTAAATTGTCCATCAAATATAAATATTTGCTCTTTGATTTCGGTTATGAAATTGTCTATGCTTCATTTCTCATCTTCATTTATCACTGTCAGGTGAAAGTTATGTATCTCCAAGTACTGATACTATTATAAAAATACTGTAAATGATGTACCAAAGCAATGCTTGCAGGTTGAGTCTGGGGCCCCTGCTGCAGCCAGATCAAACACTCCTTGTCATTTTTTATTGTGAAATCTATTTTCTTTGTTCCCATCTCTTCTAACCTCCTTCACACCTCCATGCACTGCCTCTCCCTCTCTCACTACCTCCCAGGTAAATGGTATCGACCTGCGGCAGGCCACTCACGATGAGGCCATTGGCGTGCTGCGGCTCACCACCCAGCGTGTTTGCCTGTGTGTCTTCAGGCACCAGGAGGCTTACAGAGAGGAGGACCTCTGGGATGTCTTCAGCCTGGAGCTGACGCCTCGTCCGGGAGAGGAGTTGGGGTTCACCACTGTGGGGAAGAGGTATATGCACTGTACTGTTTCAATAAATGAGGAACCTGAGTTGTTACATTCATGCAGGAATATGTGTCTGACCAAATTTAACTACAGGCTACATGATGTAGGGTGTTAGTTCAAATCGTAGATGTAATAGAGCTAAATTACAATTTTGCACATTTGTGAATTAATAAATAAGTAGAAGAAATATCAGATTCAGGGCCCTGAGTCAAACAGGATCTCGGCTTGACTCCCAAAGCCAGTCTAAATCTTGCACAGTCAGATTTGCTATGAGATATTAATTTGGAAAACATTCATTGAGATTTATGCTAGCAACTGGAAGCCAGATCAATGGAAATGATGTAGAAGATGACATCAACAAGCAACATTGTATTTTGACTTTGACACAAGTGTGATCGCACCACCTGTCAACTCTCGCACCTTGTGAAGATGAGAAATAGGTGAGAAATATTGCAGACCATGCATTTGCTGAATCATGTCACTATATGTAATGGTGTAACTGATTCAGCAAATGTTCAGCCTTTTTCTTATTCAGACAGATTCTTATTTTTTTTGGTGAGAATAGTTGAAATGAGCTTTTTTCCAGAATACTAACATTGTCTAAACTTGTTTTTTGAGTTTTAAAACTTTGCACACCTCCCAGGGACAGCCAGCAAATGTATTGATCCACACAGGTGTAGGAAGGGTTCATATTGATGTTTCAGTAAAAAAGATCACTTGTCGATCTGCTGTCAGTTGGCTAACTGAGTCACCTGTACTGTAATTTTGGTTCACATGTATTGATGATGCCTCTGATCCAAGAATCTGATTGCTGAGTCCTTGAAGAACAGTTGACCTTCTGATATAAAACTGATTCTTGTTCTTCACTGTGTATTTTTGATGCAGTATCAATTGGTATTATTTACTTTTTAAAATGTTACATATATGACACATGGAATTAGATGTGACACAGAACACAGTTAGTTCAGGGGCTTTTATCTTATTGTTGACCACATTTGCAACAGGTCATTTTGACATAGTGTGTATAACCTAGTCCTTTTAGTTCTTTTAGAGGGGAGCTCATCTGCTTTCACTGTTTCTTGCAGCTTTCAACAAAAACATGATTTAAAAGAAACACAATGAAAACAAAATGCAGCAGTGGGCTCTGACTATTGACAAAAAGATAAATACATGTTTAACAACCATTAACCCACAAAAATAACCTGGAAATATACAATGTATAATTCTAAAAGACACTTCAAAAATGTTTCACCAAACCCATGTGGAGTTTCCTGGAGATTGCATGACTCTATACACTGTTGTTTACCATCAAATGGAAGGTAAAGACTGTACCATTTCTCTGGTAACAAAGTACAGTAGCACAGTGTGGTTTTATCTGTACTGACATTACCTTGCAGTTGAGAACACAGTGGTTGACAGCTGGTGCCAAATTTCCAGGACATGAATTCCAGTAGTGTCTAAATCAAACCATCCTGTTAAAGTATTGGCAGATCACGTTCTTTAAGTATTTGTACAGGGATATTTTACAAGATATGTAAGTATTTACCTACTACTTTACACAGCAGGATCACAGCACCATCCACTCTGCAAATCTCAAGGTTGTTCACATGTAAAGAGGAATAAAGACCAAGATGCACTTGGCGGAGTAACAATGATGTTACTCAACACTGCTACCTTGTGACCAAAATAATGAGGTGGCAAACCGGACAAAATGATGGACCATTTAGTTCTTGTGAAGCGTGGAACAGCTGAACCTCAGCCATGAAGTGCCGCTGTTTACTCATTCTAATTCTGTTTCACATGATACAATACAATGATTTGCAGCAGTATTTCATTGAAATTAAAACCTTTGCGCTGTTTGCTGAAGAGAGTGTAAACACGTTATAATGATCATGAACACAGCCATTTTTTTCTTGGAGCAATACAGTGAAATACTGTCAAAAATTCTTAACCACCTGCTGCAGAATCAGGTAAAGCAATAAAGCTTTTTGATAACAGGCTTGTCATTTAAACCAGCTGTATTGGAGACGGAAAAGATCTAACCCGCTCCTTTGTTGTGTATCATTTGTTCTTGTCATATTCAATTGGAAATCCAAAATCGGAAAATTAAAAAAACAAATCATTATTTCATTATTCATTTATGAATCCAACAGAAAAAAATGATAACAGCTTGTTTTTTGTACTTCAATTGTATGCTCAAGTCAAAAATAGGAAATGAAAAAATGGGCCATGGATAGCATTTGATTTTGATATTTAATTTGTCCGATTTGTGTGACTAGGAAATTAAGTAACAATAGTAGTGGCAGTAACTTGGTCTCTCTCTGACACTTAACTGCAATTCAACCCCTCTTGCTGTGACGCATTAACTTGGCCTTTCTCACACGTGTCTCACCATTTCCTCTTCCAATTTTCACTCGTCTTTTGTCTGGTTTGGCTCATACAAAATCCGCAATAGCAAGTGAGACTGTAACAGCCTACTTACAATCTGCTTCACATTTTACTTAGATCAAAAGAAAAGAACAAAGAACACATGCATTAACATTTAAACAACTTTGAGAGTGATACCAAACCTTAGTGGAAAATTACATCTCACCAGATTTACCACCTGACTACACATATTTATCAGTTTTATACCTTTAAGAGCAAAACTCTAAAATTTAAAAGATAAACTTACATTACATTTTATTATTATATGTCATGTTACTATGACATTATAATGGCCATTATGTGGCAAATTACATGTATCCCTTTTTTTAGAAAAGTAGACTGCACTTGAGCTATGAGACCTTTACACAGTTATAGTTCAAGGACTGAGAAGCATCAGCAATCATGACGGTAAAAAAGAAGCACTAAACACATAATGAAATCACACACAGTCACAGCATCCAGTAATCACCATAAAGGTGAGAGAGCCAGGCCATAGGTTCACACTGCAGGGAAGACAGGGGGCACATTATTTGTGGAGAGTTTAAGTGCAGATTTTCATGCTACATGTCTTCGCACAATCAAGTGTGACATTATGCAAAACAGCAGGCTTACAGGTCATTTAATATAGTCTATAAGCGTGAAACAGACACAGTTTTTGACCTCTGTTTTCTTCCAACAGTAATGACACGGGCATCTTTGTGTCAGATATCATCAAAGGAGCCGTAGCAGATTCAGATGGCAGGTTGTTGCTCGGTGACCAGATTCTGTCAATCAATGGGGAAGATGTCCGTGCAGCATCACAGGAATATGCAGAGAAGCTGCTGCAGGTCTGACACATTCGCTTGTACACATCCAAAGTCTGTCAACTAATTAGAAGTGGTTTAAACTTTTCATGGATTCATCATTTTATGTGCAATGTGTCATAGAATTGCAATGGAGCAGTCCACCTGGAGGTGGCTCGTTTTAAAGCTGGACTGCAGTACTCACAGCGGAGCCAGGTAAACTGTTTTCTTTGACTTCATGTGTTTAATCCATGACAGACTTCCAAATATAAAGATGTATGATGTTATTAGCTGCTGAATTTACCCTTTTCTGATTTAGCTATGATATATTTCATACTGAGAATGCAGACGTTCTTAAATCAGCTCAATCATTTGAATGTTTGCCTATAGTTCAACTATTACTGTTATGCACTATTTTAACAATGGTACTTTGTGAACCTAGGAGTACTTTAAGTTGTGTTTTATCCAGAGCGAAGACTCTGAGTGTTCCACCCTGACACCCTCAAGTGGATGCGATGCTTCCCTCAGCCAGCAGAGGGAGACAGATGACAAAACAGCGAGCCACAGTGAGTGGAACTCTACTCTTCAGCTGTGTGATACTGAAGTTTTGTGTTTTCCAACAGTTTAGAACAGAATAATGCAGTTAATATCACAAAGCTGTTTATGCAAACATGCATCTCTTTCTCCTCCCACAGCATTCCAAGGCTACGCTAACACCAGAAAAGTGATCATTCAAAAGGTGAGACAAAAATCATGCAACAATTTAATGATTGTTTTAATACATGGTCCATACTGTCCTGGAGAAACTATATTTTTCACAGTGTTTTGGTGACCCCTTATAGCTTTTCTTCCTCTGCTGTAAATTCCAAATCAGAGATATAACCTTCTAACCTTGTTGTATCCCAGGTTTATATAACATTATGTATCTTATGGTTATGTCATGTGCAATCTGCCATGTGATTCACCATAGTGTCTAAAAGGGTCTATAATGTGTGTGGTACTGCCATAGGGTCCATGTGACTCCCTGGGCATCAGTGTAGCAGGAGGAGTGGGCAGTCCCCATGGCAATGTACCTCTTTTTATTGCTACCATGGATACCAATGGACTAGCTGCCAAAACACAACAATTACAGGTGGGGAGAACCTGTGTATATGTGCCTGTATGTGTATGTGTGTGTGTGTATGTGTGTGTATTATGTATTCATTATTCTGTTGGGACAGAAATCCGTTATCGTCATCACATTGTGAGAACTCATCTCCTGTCTAGTGACACAAATTCAGTTCTCACAAGATTAACCATTCAAGTTTTATGACCTAATTTTGAGGTTAAGCTCTGAATTATGACTATGCTATGGTAAAATAAAAATGAAGCTGCACACTCTGATGCATATTTATTAGCATATTTGAAACTGCATATTTATTAGGATAAAGACCAATATTTCAAAAAAGCTGTTTTTGTCAGGGTTTACAAATGGCACATCATCAGTTATAAATATGGGTTGCAATAGATCAGGTTAGTCTACTGGATCAGTTAAGTTTTAAATAGATACACTGCATCCTGAACAACATCATAGACATACAAAACGTGACATTTAAAGTACAGAGATGACAGAAAAATAGCTTATTAACAGCCCCCAAAAAATCTTTATAAAATCCTATAGGAAAAAAAGGTTGGGTTAGATTAAGGTTGGGTACGGGTTTTGAATAATTATGTAGCAGTCTTGGATAAGGTTAAGATCAGCCTTCAGGGAATTAATGCACTGTAAGTCAATAAAAATGTCCTTGCAAAAGTAGTAATACAAGTTTGTGTGTGTGTCTGTGTGTGTATCCATCAGACAGGAGACAGGATCCTCAGTATCAATGATGTGTCCATGGAGGGAATGACTCATGTCCATGCGGGAGCCCTACTGAAGACCGCCACCGGAAACATCAGTCTGCTGGTAATGTCAGTGAGATGTCTAGTACAGTAGTTAATCTATAATGTCTGCAAGGCACAAAGTGACTGTGCAATAACGTCAGCAAGTTTTTGTTCTGTGTTTTTCAGAGAAATGCACCATATCCTGCTAGGTCATTATTACTTCCATAAAAGCCACCAACACATGTCATTATTAGTGTTTTGTGCATAACGGATATGCTGTAATTCCAAGACAATAGTGTGTCTGACACATCATTTTTATCTAAATAATCTTCTGGAAATATTTTTACTTCAATGGAGAAAATGAGGTATTTATAAGGAGGTTCATGTCAGTTGTTCTTGACAAGTACATTGTGTATAAAATAACCATCAAAAGGTTCTGTGTTACTCCCACTGTTTTAACATAACAATGCAACTACAGCAGTATGATACTGGGTTTTTGTTCAAATGCTTCATAGCTACAGCTTTCAATAACACCGTTTTTTCATCATACAGTAACTCTGTGTGTGTGTGTGGGTGTGTGTGTGTGTGTGTGTGTGTATGTGTGTGTGTGTGTGTGTGTGTGTGTGTGTGTGTGTGTGTGTGTGTGTGTGTGTGTGTGTGTGAATAGGTGGCAGCTAGTTCCAGGGGATGCGGCACACAGGAACACAGTAATAGGCAAGCCCGATCGTCGGGCCAACCCAGCAGCCTGCCCTGCTTTCACAACAACCTGTGGTAGGAATCAGATTGCTCACAGTCTCCTGCTGATGTGCTTTGTCATCTTAGTTTAGTTCCCTAACAGTTCATTCACTAAATATGGACAAGGGGCTGGGGTTATATATTAATCAGTTGCTGCCTTGATTGGTCATTTTAACCAAGAGACATTGATACACTATATCATACACATATATCATTGAGATGAGTTTTTCCTGTGGTTGTGTTGTCTGACCAGCATACCATATGTATACTGAATGTACACACATACACACACTCACACAAAACATCGATTGTTTCTGTGCAGAGCTAGCACAACACACAGCAATACACAGCAACACACCTACACAGTTTTATATTCTATCCCCACAGTGCTCGAATGTATAAGACCATCACTCTGGAGAGAGGCTCCTCAGGCCTGGGCTTCAGCATTGTAGGAGGGTTCGGCAGCCCTCATGGAGACTTGCCGATCTACATCAAAACTGTCTTCAACAA
Source organism: Euthynnus affinis (assembly GCA_029490765.1). Taxonomy (NCBI): domain Eukaryota; kingdom Metazoa; phylum Chordata; class Actinopteri; order Scombriformes; family Scombridae; genus Euthynnus; species Euthynnus affinis. The sequence goes on from CM055838.1 coordinate 21,206,788, forward strand.
GGTGAGAGAACATCCTCCAGGGAGAAATCTGTCATGGGGATCCTGATTCAGAAATCTAAATCTCAGCGCAGCATATACTGAGTGCTTTGGTTGCCAACAAGAAGAACCTGAACACTGGTGTGCCTGACTTGTTTCCTGCAGTCATTTTACTCATTTCATGCAGTGCACAGAGCTCAGAGTTGGTTTTCCATAATTTTGATTAACAAATAGACAGAAACTTGATTCTGATGGTTCTCATTCATTGTCACAGTCTCAACAAAATAGTTCCTTGCCATCAGCAGCACGCCACTCTCCTCTCTTCTTTCTCTCAACTCCTCTCTCTCTCACCTCCTTGATGTTTGGCAACCAACCAACAGATAAACAGGATAGGCCAGTGGATACATTCCCTGTGATGCTCTGTTTTGTTGTTGTTTTTTAAAAAAAAAAAAAAAAAAAGACAGGTGAAAAAAACAATAGTGACTAATAATGACAATAATACTAATATAAGTTATATATAATATAACTATGCTGTAACTAAAAAAAGAATACTGTAAGAATTGTTTCACTATTCATATGTTCCATGTGTTACACCCCTTTAATTCTTCAGTAATAGTCAGCTGCATTAATTATATTAAACATATACAATTAAAAATGCACATTATATACATTACAAAACATTTTGAAAAGCATTCATTTCATTATGGCATGTTTTTACATTGTCAATTTCAGTTTTGTTTTATGTTGTCTGCATCTCTCAATGTTGTCATGCTGATGTTAACAGTCTGTGATTTCTAATCTGTACATGGTGATGGATTTCCATCTTTGTACTCTGCAGGGGGCGGCTATAGAGGACGGCAGGCTGAAACGAGGAGATCAGATCATTGCTGTGAATGGACACTGCCTGGAGGGTGTGACTCATGCCGAAGCTGTTGACATCCTCAAGAAGACCAAAGGAACTGTTGTACTCACTGTTCTCTCTTGAGGACATTGCATCCTATATTGATCATGTTTTAGCAAAGTAGCCCATAAAGTGATGTAGCCACTTCTTGTAGAACTGCTTCACACTGACCTGAAAAGACAAAGATAGAGACATAAAAAAGTGGGTTAGTTAGTTTTGTTTTAGACAACTATATATTTATTTGTAGTTAGTCTGGGGAAGCTACCTCTTTAACTGCAAACACAGGCTGAGTGTGTTTACATGTACACAGTATTCCCAATATAAATTCATATTATCATGAAGGTGTCATTTGAGCTAATCTTTTTATGTTACATGAATATTCATATCCCAATCAATATCTCTGTATTCATAACAGCTCGTACAACCACAAAGGCTGATATTAAATAGGCCAACACCTCAGTGATGTTATTAAGATAATGCATTGATTTGCATCACTGACCATATAAATACACTCTTTAATACCACCCCCAAACCTCTGAATCTGTTGACCCTACAGATGAATGGAATAGAAACATCTCTCATGAAACTATGTGACTATCTGTCCATTGAGAATTAACAACTGTGATGAACTCCCAAGACCCAAAACATGCCAAGTGCTTCTGCCAATCTTTTGTATGGCATCAAGGTTTTAGGACATTTACTTTGTTTTTCTTTAAATTATCATCATTATATGCTGACAATTAGAAATGTGTCATGGATTCTTTAATAATCAATGTATTACATGACATGTTGATAATAAGCAACGCATTACACCTTATTTTAAGCTGGTAGAATAGAAGAAAACTCATTTTGTTCATTTGTTAAATGTAGCTGCTGATACCATAACTGTTGATATCTGTTCTGCTTCAGACTCAGTGCAGCTGTACGAGTAACTCTAATTTAATGAATGATTTATTATTTAATTTTCAGAATCTTTTAACTTAATCAGTTGTTTTTTAGTACTTCAAAAGAGTATTGTTATAACGTAATGTGCAATCTTTATTTAGAAAGCTTCTCTTACCTACGGCAGTTTGTTTTATATGAATTTATTTATACTGTGATATTTATGTTTTCTTCACTGTAATGCATTTGATTTCCTTTATATCAGTAGTCATCAGAGCCACACCACACACACAAACACACACCTGTGTGTTTGGTATTCTGTAACATTGCATAACTGATTAAATGTTCATTTGCTAGAGTTTTGTATCCAAAGCATTTTATAATTCAGAACTTACAATATTTTGCTATGTACCTCTGTGTATAATGTAATAGTGGTAAATATGGTCATATTTAAACAATGGACAACAACCCTGAGTTATCTGATGGTGTGTGATGTCTCTGGAATAATACTGAGCAGTATAAACCAGTGGATATCACATTGTTTGACTTTCAAAGTCCACAGATGCAGAACAAAAAAGACGTAAAGTCAGTAGAGTAAATCTGAGATTCTTGAACTGTTAAACAAGGACGTCTGGGCCTGCAGTTATAGTTTTAAGGATAAATGCAAGAATTGTTTTGCATTTTTTGCATATTTTTGCATCTTATTCCAAACCAGTGAACAGCACATTGCCTTGGAGATGTTTTATTGTAGTGGTTATGCTCTTTGTCTCCCTCTTCCTCACACTCTTTCTCTTTGTCTTTGTCAAACAGGAATACATATTCAGGATCATTCAGGTTTAGTCAAGGTGCTAGGATCAGGTTTGTGTCATTCAGTATATCATGAAATGGCAGGGTAGCACTATATCACTGAGCGGGGATTAGTGAGGAGGAAGAGAGTAGAGAAACTGAAGAAAGAAGTCTAGGGTTAGGACAGCAATGCCAAAGGAAAGTAAACCTGTGCTATTTTTGTTTTTTTAATGCACAGAGCTTTCACTTTAATTACTGGAGTAACTGGTGACAACTTGACAAACAATACATTTGCACACAAATGTCTCATTTAGGAAATAGGAGGCATCTGGGGAGATCCTGTCTGGAGCCTTTGCATTAATCAAAGCCATCTGTTCACATTGCAAGCTTTACTGAAACCCAGCCATCACAGTCTGGTTTATCCTTCTCCAGATGAACAATTGCCTTGCTGAAAGGCTGGTGTGAAGAGGGTTTTAAAATGGAGAAATAGCAAAATGCTTTTTATTCTTTTAAACTGTGATATTTCCAACAGTATAATAGCTCTTGCTTCGTGAAATATAAAACATTCATATGTGCAACTTTTAGCATTTGAAAATAAATCTAGATATTTCTAATACTATATTTTTATCACATGAACTTCAATGGATTTCCATACAACTCTTGTCAGAGTGACAGGGGGAAAATGCACTATCTCCCTTTCTCTCATTCATTAAGCAAGAAAACTGATCTGCTGGTCACAGTCAAGCTCAAATTCCTCTTTCCTCAAACATTTATGAGAAAAATGCCAGGAGGCCACAGGCAATGGGACCTTTAGACTCGTTTCCTTTTCAACCCCATGGCCATTCTTGCCCTGTTATCCACCATGCATGACACCGCCTTTCTACTGCAGCTGTAGAACTCTAATGCAGTTTTCTGCATCTGAAAGAAGATGAGTTTCACAAGAGCACTCTTGACATGAAAGGCACTAATGATCGTATCTCTTGGGAGGGTAGCAGTGGCCAAATGATTGTTCTGTGTGTGACTGTCACATCAATCCATATTAATAAATCCACAGGACTGCCTTTTTTGCAGTCAGTGTAACCTGCTGGTATAGTGAGAACAGCCAACTGACGGTTGATCCAAAACAAAATCTCTTCTTCTCCAGCCATTCCCACAAGATTCTTTTTCAAGATACCAACCTGCACTGCAAAGCTGCCAATCCTAAGTAATTCAGTCCAGTGCTGAGTCTTAAAATCTTACTTTCCTTAACGCAGTATAAAAATATCTCAACAGGGAGATTTACTGAAGCTACTGTACCATGGGTCTGTAGCTTAAATATTAGGTGCTACCAGTTCCACACCATGCCCCAATACTGAGTCTATAGGCTGCCACAAGGAAATAAGCTGTACTGATGGGAAACTGACGCTCTGGCACAGAGAGCCATCCCTTTGTCATGCGCTTTTATTCAGTGGCATAACCTGAAGCAAGAAATGATTAGACACAGTCATGCAGCTGTAGCAGGGAAGCACTGCATGACATGTCCTATCATCTAGTTATGATTTTTAAAACCGCTCTGTCCAATCAAATAATTGCATTTTTCCAATGCTGATAATGAGGACTTCTCTAATTTTATGCATTCGTTCATCAATCCATGCATTGGGTAGGGCCACAGGAAATACAGAGGTCACAACTCCAAACAGCCCTTCCATCTCAATATAGTGCAGCATTTATTTTTACATGTTTAATGTTTTATTATTATTATTCTTGATTTAATTAAAATCCTCTCTCTTTCTATTCCTCTGGGTATCAGTTCTGTTCATTCAAGTATTTCTTCATTTATCTTGTCCTAATGGTTTGCAAATTTAACAACACTTGGTCTCTCTCTCTCTCCCTCTCCCTCTCGCTCTCTCTCTCTCTCTCTGTGTCATACATACGTGTGTGTGTGTTTCTTGTATATGTCATATAATCTTTGAATTATAAAATTTAAACTGCACCTAAGGTCTCCAAAAAAAAAGACATGGCCTGCTCTGTGCTCTGTGTTGTCAATTATAGTCCTGGCTATAAGCCTCCACACAAGCCTCAATGCAACATGGACTCATTAGCACACAATACATGCTGCTTGCTTTTGTGCGTAATTACGCAGGAGCAGGTGGCCGCAATTTCTGAGAAACTCAGAGGTGCAACGTGCGTTTTTCATGCTGAGAAAAAGGTTATAGCAGGATAAAGAAGGTATTTATCTGTTATATACTGGAACTGCATTTCAGAATCTGCACTGGGAGATGTCTGTATAACACAATTTACATCAGATAAGAGGAAGAAAAAATAATCAGTTGAGCTAAAGCAATGTTCAGTGTGTGCATTTCGCCTTTCTTTTACACTGTTATGACAAGTTTGGACATCATAATGTTTCAAAGGTTGAGCATCTTTATGATGACATTACTATAGTTATTGGCAGTTTAACAATCCATTAATCCATCACTAGAGATCTACTGTTCAGCTCGTTGTTACGGCTGTTGTCCCCATCTGTTAAAATTAGTCATTAAATCAATTTGTTTTCCTCACTTGCAAAACTCTTCAGGTCTTTTTAAAACCAGTTTCCTACATGCAGGAAGATATTTGGTTGAGTTCAACATAAGGCTATAATGTGAAGAAAGTAATCTACTACAAGTTAGCAATCTACTAACTTGTAGATTGAATCCAGTTGCAATAATGTATTACATCCACATGAGGGCAGTGTGTGTATTGTTTTGAGGAAATTGGGATTTGAACTGACTCTCTTCGAAGCAACATTACATGTAAGAGGTGTGATTTGCTTGTTAGCCTCAGGCCGCATACAAGCACATTTGTGCCTGCAGCAAAAGGCCTCTATTCTGTAGTTATAAGACTAGTTTAAGTGCAGAATGAAAATAATTGGAACACAAGTGTCAAACCTGTGACACACCTTTGACCTCATCTAAACTTAAACTTTAATAAATAAACTGGCAACATAATGCTGGGAGCTGAAGAAGCAAGATTAAATCAGGTGCCTGAGTTTTTTTGACCCATAGTAGTGCAAAAAAGGCCAGTAAAAGTATCCTTGTATTGTGTATAAATGGCTATTTGCCCATTCATTATCAGCAGAGGGAGTCTGACCTCTTGGCTGCAGCCTTACAATGACACAGACACTCAGACTCTAGGTTTGAAACCAGTTCAACTTTATTAGAAGAAGTAGGGGAATAAAAAAAAGCAAAACAAATGCATGAAAATGTTAAGGCCTTTTGAGAAAGGCGTTGATTTAGACAACAGACTGTGATTTATCCAACCTCCGGTCATCTTCTGAGTACCGTCGGAAAGTCTCTCCCAGTAGCGGCTCCAGGGCCTCGGCGGAGCGGTAAGACCGGGCTCGCACGGCACAGGCAATGACACCACCCACCACTGCCACAACCAGCACCGCGGCAACAACGGCTATGGTGATGATCTCAGACAGGGTGTAGGCACGGGCTACAGAAGAAGAGAGGGTCATCAGGGGTCACTAAATTGTTATTTGTTTTTTTGTATGTGTGTGTGTCTGTGTGTGTGAGTGTGTGTGTGTGTGTGTGTGTGTGTGTGTGTGTGTGTGTGTAAGTGTGTGTGTGTGTTTGCTACCCACCAGGCCACTGAACCTCATAGGAGTATCCCAAGTTTTCTGGGGCAGAGACAAACATCTCTGCATTGGTGACAGGAGGCCAGAAAGGAACCATGTTGAACCTGCGGTTGTGCCCAATAGGAGCGTTTTCCTCAGGGTACACTACTTCACCTGCAAGCAGGGAAAAATAGGTTTATCCATCTATTCACCATTCAGAGTGAGTTATGTTTCTGTATCTGCATATAGTTTGGTCTGTGCGTACCTGGTTGGTGCCTGCTGAGCCACTCGTCAAAGATAGCATCAGTGAAGGTGTGCAGGAGGACAAAGATGGGATCATTGGGGGAGAGGTGAGTCTGTCCACCTGTCCCATTGAGGAAGAGGTGGGCGAGGTTGTGGAGGCTGCGGATTACGGGGTCATACATCCCCTGGGGGGCGCTGTAGCCTAGAAAATATAGAACAACAAAGCCATAAAATTACAGCACTGATTTACCAAAATTAGGAACAACAAAAGCTGTGTGTGGAGCTATAACCATATGTGCCTGTGGGTGGATGATCAAGTGTTTGTGTGTGTGCGTGTTTCTGGCATTGTGTTTGTACTCGTGCAGTCACACAATACTTCAGCAGCTCTCCACTGTGAGCTTAAAAGTGGATATCCCTCTCTGGTTGATAGGGAGGATGTTAGCTCTCAAGTGCTGCTTTGATTCTGACCCGTGCACACCTTCAATGGTGTTTCTGAAGCTCTCAGAGGAGGTGGAGTAGTAAGGGGGAGTGTCGAAAGCGTTGAGCTCCAGACAGTCCAACACATCCTGGGGCTCTGGAAGCCTCTGCACCATAGGCCGTGCAACATTGCCCGCTGGGTTCCTCCTGATAGGACTGGTCTCTGTGTCTGGGTGGTAAGGACAGAACTCAAGGTCAGAGCTATTATTATTTACCCATCACTACACCCTGACAAAAGAAAATCATGGCTGTATCTTAGCCAGAAGCAACAACAGTAATAGATTTTTGGTCAGGAGGGCACACAGGTTGCAATTCACACTGAGGCCTCAGAAATCGAAAAGAAGATGATTAGAAATGTTGTATTATTTAACTCTCTAATTCTATGCAGGAGACTAGACTAGTTTGATCCGTCTTAAACATGACAGGATGGCAGTTTTCTCCTTTAATTATTCACTCAAAGTCAACATTAGTGAGTGGGAGCTCTGACTGAAAGTTTTTTTTTTGTCTCCCACTTGCATGCATGATCTCTTTCTTTCTTTTTTTGTGTGCTTTCTCTCCTACACGCACACATACACACAAATGCACAAGCACATAAACAGAAGGCTACATAACCGAGTTGTCTGTCTGTTTGAAGATTATTCCCTCAGATCAAAGGAACTAGTAGACTGCTAGATTCCTGTCTTCAACAAGCACATGCACAAATGAGGCAACCCCTCCCCCCCCACAACCCATTTAAGGAGATGTTGCTTGTTGACGCAGGAAATACCAGGCCTGTCATGACTCTCTAAGGGGATTAATGAGACAGATCACTCACACCTTGGCTACTCACATGTTCTACCTGTTACTAAATTCCCTCTGCTTTTTTTCCCTTATACATATGCAGTTGTTCAAAATGAACCCGTTATTGTGCCTATAGTGGAGCAAATCACAGAAAGAGGATTGACATTCTTAATTATCCCACAATACCACATGAAAAGAAAATACTGTATGAATTTAGTGTGTCTGAAAACTGAAGAAAAGGCTGTGATTTATGGTGGTAATCTGGTGCCAGTGTGGAATGAGATCCAATCCTTGCAAATCTGATCACCTAAAGTCTAGCTTATTACAGTGCCAGACAAAGTTCCCTTATTCTAGTCTGAACTGCTTGAAATAATACTTGAAAAACTGCTGTACAGTACATTACAACGTCTGTTATAGCTGTGGCCATTAATGAGAAATTACACCCACTGAATCAAAACGTTTGAAGATGCAGTGTGCAGTGTTAAAATGGAGAAAACAACTCAGAAGGTGTTGTTTAACAAAGTATTGTAATTTCTGACAAACTGTAGTAATAGCAAGCAATGCTGAATGCAGCACAACAGCTGTGAGTTATTATTTATAGCAGCTTATGTTCTACATGCTCTCTTTACGAGCTCTTTGCCCTCTTTTCTGATGCAGCTGAAACTATGCTGTATATCAACGCCGCTCTCCTGCACACTGAGATATAGTGAGTGTTTTTGCGGAATGTCCTCACTGTTGCAGATGGTGCCCAAAGTGTCGTATTCATCCACACTCTCACAGATGACCCTCCACTGGGAGAACACGGAGTTGGAGCTGATGGAGTTCAAGTCGAAGGTGCTCCTGGCTCCCAGCAGGTCGTCGGTGCAGATGTCACAATCGCTGCCTCCAATGGCGAAGTTCCAGTAGGGCAGGGCGAAGGTGGGGTCACCCAGCATGTCCTGCATAGATGCAATAAGAGAAGGAGGCAGGTGTTCATGGATCAATAGATACATGTGTGTGTAAAGAATAACATTTCTTCTGAGTGTTCCCTCCCTTTTTTCACAACCACCTCTGTATATTTCTAACTTATCTCTATCTGCTCCCCTACTTTTCTTTTCCTCCTTCCTCCTCTAAGATAACCTTCCGCCCTCTCTCCATCTCTCTGAATCCCCATACTCCTCCCCTTACCATCCCTTCTCGCATTATTTCCTTTCTCCAATCACTCCATCAACCTCTTCTTCCTCCTCTTTTCCTTTTAACTGTCCCTCTCTTTCTCCCCACCTTCCCTCTACTCACCTGCATGTCTCTTTCCAGTTGTAGAAGGTGAAAACGGTGCCAGGTGACAAAACCTGGGCCCTCATGGGAAAAGTCTACACCTCCAAAGCTGGTCTGGCCTGGCCCCAGGTAGGTCTTACTGACAGAGTAGTAGTGGCTCCAGACGAAGTAGTTATAAATGGTGATGTTCTCAAACTGGGGGGTGTTGCCATCAGGCCCAAGTACCTCCTGGTACCTAAAGAGGACAGGAGCAGCAGGGTGAATGTCTCCAAACTCATTTTGATTTGATGTGTGTGAAGTGTTATACCACAACTAGATATTATATGTGCATTTCATTTCTCAGAGTAGCTGTCTAGGGGATTTCAAATGTAAAGCCTTTTGCTAAGAACCTGGGCGTGGCCATTAATACAGGAGAAATGTAATTTTTGACAAAAGGGTTGCTCTACCTGCAGCTGAGAATTGCTTCAAAGATTAATCTACTACAATCCTCATATGACTTGGAAGGAGGTTATTCAAAGATTTATGTACTGTTACTTAAAAGATTATAATTCCCTTTACTGCTGCCTAACTGATAATTTGCACTTTTACAGGACCTGCAGCCTGAACAGAAAACTGCAGGAAATTTTATTTTTGCTCATAAATTTCAAAACACAGCATGGGTCAACTCATAGCTATATTACTGAGCTTTTAACTGCCAGACTCAGCTAGAGTGAGCCTGCAGGACTTGGCTGTCTGTTCTGTTCCACAGATTTGATACAAGACCAAAGACAGGCTGATGAAAGATCAATCCTCCTTTGAAGTGACATCATAAGTCAATTTTTAAATATTCTTAGCATTGTTATAATTATGATTAAGCCTATACAGAATTATTGGAATAATGTAATGTTCCATATGTTTCAATACCGTCTTGTACAGATGACCAGGTCAGGGTGGACAGTCCTTTTAGCTTGGTCCAAAGCATTAACAAATGCCTGCTTCTCAGCTGTACTCATCTGCATTATATTCCTCCTTACTGGAACGAGGTTAATGTGGACAGGAGGGCAGGAAGAGAGAGAATGAGGGGTTGTTGGGGTGTGGGAGGAATTATGGAAGAGGGGAGGAAAGAAAATGTTATAAAACATTAACATAGACATATCCTTTAAATGCTGCCTCCATTCCCTTGGATGATGTATTCTCTTTCAGGGTACAGTAGGAGACAGACATTGTAAATTGACTTGACAGGTCTACACAGCATCTATTCTCTTACCCACAGAGATCCTCTGATCACAGTTTGGTCCAGTCAGCCCGTGTCGACATCGCCCACAGTTGTAGCCACTGAAATTCCCATTACATTGGCAAGTGCGGTTGAAGAATCGCAGTGGCCACCTCTCTCTGTCATCCCGCCCAGCATAAGGGTACTGAGGTCCGTGGCGCCGGTTGTCTGCTGCAATGGTCACACACTGCCCCCTTCCTGTGCTGGAGCCACACTCATCGCCCACCACCCCTGTAGGGGATGGGCAGCACTGGCCGCTCTGCAGCCCCGCAGGAGTAATGCACTCCCGGGGGAATTGGGCCAGAGTTAGTGTGGCACACAACATCACCACCAGGAGACTCACTCTCCACATGCTGCCAAAATCAGGAAAGAGGGAACATTTAGTGACATGAAGAGAGTTAGATGGAAAATAGGGTAAGAATAAAGTAAGACATTTAGAAACACAGAGAGACAGTAGACATGTTTTAAAGGGCAACAATTATTGTTTTACATCCATCCATCCATCCTTTTCTAAACCACTTATCATGTTCATAGTTGTAAGGTGCTGGAGCCTATCCCAGTACACACTGGGTGAGATGAAGACAAAAAAAACAATTCAATACACTTAGGAAGCTCAAGAGCAACTCACTCACTTTGTGTTCTCGTGTTAAAGCCAATTGTCTTAACATTATTCTGAAACGTCCCTTCTTACACGCCCCTGCAGACAGTGCATGTCATTATTCATAATTCACAAAGCCATTAGCTTTCAACTCTTACAAGTTCAGAACTACTTTCAACCTTTTTGTACTTAGATTTTGTTGTCTTTTGAAGCTTGTTGATTAGAAATGAATGACGGAGCAGCTAATTTGGCAGGAGCAATTATTTTACAACAAAACAGGGATAACAACCAGGTGAGAAAAGTAAAGCAGTTTTACACTTAGCAGTTTTGCAGAGATGCTACATATTATGAATGAGTGAATGCACCACTCAACCATAATACTCAACACACAGGTGCATTCTGTGGCATTCTGATATAAAGCATGTCTTAATAAAATATTTTTCATTCTGTAATTTGGCTTAATTATATGTTATTTTCATATGCACCTTCAGGTTGTAAACCTTCTGATTCACACTGTTGAATTATAAGATTTTCTTCCTTCTACAGTTCAAACTGTAGAATGAAAAAATGAAGACTGAAGAAACTGAGTTCAAACTGTGTAAAGTGTTCCCCTACCTCTCACTGTGCATGCTGCTCCTCTCTGTATGCTGAACTGTAGCCCCCCAAGAGTCAGCCCATTCTCCTCTCCTGGCTTAAATAGCTATCGAGCGCATGACCAGATCTTACTGAAGCTTGTATAAGCACACACACACACACACACACAAACACAGTAGACACACTGTACAGATGAATACACTCGAGGGTTCAAGTGCTTTCTCAAATACTCATTCATATGCCTTGTGATCATAACCCGAATGACGCCAGTCTGTGTGGTCACTCACACAATAAAAGACTCAACCCTGAGATAGCATTCATGCTTAAGTCATACTTGCGTAAATTTAGTCACTTTCAGCCAAGTAACTACATGTAAATGATTTGTTATCTGTGGAGGCGGACAGGTGTCAAGGGAAAAAATACTTGATAATTTGTGTGCACAAATGAATCATTTGTTCCCTCTGATTACTTAATTTGTGGGCTCAAATTATCACATTTTTAAACCAGGCCCTTCAGAGAAGACAGAAAGATCCATATTGGGAGGAAAGAACAAAACCACAACATCAACATTATCATTTTAATTCAATACTGCTCGAATCACAAATGACGATACAAAGGTCAGGAATTATGTAGAATAAAAATCTAATCAAGTTCATCTCAAAAACGACAATTACATTATTTTTTCTTGTAGTCTAGTGTTGTACATTTTAATGAGATTGTGCAGATATGGTGCTCTGTGTTACTGCCAAAGAATATTGTGAATAAAACAGGAAAATTGCTTTTGCCTGCTGCCCCTTTTATATTGTTTTCAGCACTTTTGTACAGCATAACTGATGCGGTCAGCATGAAAAAAACATTTCTTAACAATTTAATTCTAACCTAAAGCTCTTACAGAAATCAACTAGATTCACATTTTTTTAAAATCACATTTACACACTTACACATGCATTGGGTATTTTAAAACATGCTCCTCCTGTTCATTTACACAAGTGCGCTCACCTGTTGGTGGACACCGCTTCCTCCATACATTCACACATGCAAAATGTGTTCCCGTGTTTCTTTCTTTCAATTTATACACACTCTCACACAGACAGACACACATTCATACACACTGAATACAAATGTGTTACATATACAGTAGTAATTATAATCGGAATCCAAGGCAGTCTGTGTTGGGTAAGGGTTTGAGAATTTAGGGTAATTCATTGGATGTAAATTGGGATTGGGTACAGGGGGAAAGAGTGGCTTTTTGGGTTTAGATAGCAACAGACAAATGGTTAGACCCCCTAGAGAATAGAAGTCCTGAGGTCTTGTGAGGAATCTGGTCCTGGTCCAGTGTTGGCTGACTCCTCAGTGGAACTGGGCAGAAGGTCCGACATGGCTATCGCATGCTCCTCTTGCTGCTGCTCTTCGTTTTGGGCCAGGGTTGTAGACACATCAGATGGGTCAAGTGCAATCCTGTTGGAGGGGACAGTGGGGCAGTGGGCAGCCATTTAAAAATTGTAATTGTAGAAAAGTAGAAGACATGATAGCATCAGGTGGATGCTATTTAATACAAATTAGGTTAAATTCTGTTTTACTTAACAGGAAAACAATCAGAGGCTCAAGTAAAATTCATCTTAATTTGGCATGGTTATAATGGCTGTCGAACTGCTGTTGAATATGCCGCTGAGAGAAACTGCTAATATTCTTGCTGCAAGGTCTGTTTATTTAATGACTTCCACACCAGATGGAGAAGCTTGCAAACTGTGGTGGAAGGAGATATGCTGAGAGGTAATGGGGCACCAAGATATAAATAGATCACTTGACATTATTGACTAATTGCAGGTGACAGTGTCCTCAGTGAAAGAATTTCTACAAGCGCTGCATTCGTTTTTGCGTGTCATTCTGGATGTGTATGCTGAGGGGCTGCATCTTACCCACAATGCATTGTGATTGCTCATCACTTACTCTGCTATAGCCTACCATGGGGCACAATAGAATTATGCTACCTGATGGATAGAAGATCCCAGACATATCAGGTTTTGGGAAGGATTCAGCATGATAATGCTTTAAGCTCAAGTTTGGTTATTTTCAATTTTTCAATGTAATTCATGCATGCAAAACTCACTGTACATATAATAAGAGCTCTAGTGCACAATATAACCATGTTTTGTGTGATGAACAATTTTAGGAGACTTACAGTATTTATTAAATAAACCTGTGGGCCTCATTTACTTTTAATCATTAGCACTGCTAATGATTAACGGCCAGTTTTTTTTCCACTTCCAATTTTTTGCTCCCCATAAGACCCTGCCTCCCTGCTCTGCAAGTGGCTACATGTATGATGTATGGTGTTACATATTAACGAGTGCCAAGGAAAAATGACGCAAAGCCTGTTAAACAGATAAAGAAATACAAGTTCAGCTGGCTTGCCTCAGGACAACGCAGCTGTCAAAGATGCAGATGCAGTTCTTCCTTTTATTCTAAACACACCATTTCGTATATATACAAATATACCATGTCTAATATGATTCAGTGTAGTTTACATTAAAATGCAGAGTCTATACAAATATTGCTTTTATAGCATTACAATGATTTACCTGCTTTTACAGTCACCTAAATCTTGTCAGAAAGACGTCAAGATACAGAAGACCATTTACATTCCAAAACATACATGATTTTCATAGGATTTCTCTCATGGCTTCCGCAGTTCACCCACTGTACGCTGTATGCTTTGAACTGTGGCTTCTGGCATCCTTGCATGTAAAAGGAAACCCTCTCATTGTTGAGATGATGGTGGTAAAGATGTGACTTTTGCATAGTATTTGGAAAGTGATTTTTCTTGTCTGTTAGCAGCGTTTTTAGTGGTTCCCTCCAATGACAACTGGACTGACGCAGCTATAAAATCTCTTAACAAGGACACATTTCAAGATGACTCTGTTGGCTGTTTAATAATTCAGTGTTGCTTTGTTATCATCTGTGCGAGGCACGCATCAGATTTCTCTTTGTGTCTTGCACACTTTCACTTGCACAGTCAAAAGACACTCATATAGTCACATACATCCAACTTCATGTGTGCACACAAGTTTTGTTTCTGTACACACTGTTTTTCTTGCAATTTCAGTCTTGATTTCTTTCTGTTTTTTCCTCTTTTGTCACACACGTGCTAACCACACACTTTCACATGGTCACTCCCCGAGCACACACACACCTTTGGCTTATTATTGATCCAAGGCTGCTGGTCTGATTAGGAATAATAGTGGTATTACCCAGTAATGCTCGGGGTTCACGGGACTCATACTCTCATGTGACGCAGTGAGCAGCCTCCTGAGCGCATAGCTTACAAAACAGCCAGGAGGGAATCAGCTGAGAAGCACACAACTGGTGGTTCCTATGAACCACAAGTTTTCAGGTCAGTGCACCACATTTAGTCGACTGACAATGGGCAAGTCTGACATCCGGCTAGTGTTAGGGACAAGACTGAAGTCAGTTTGGCGGTAGCAGAAAATCATATTCTAGGAGAGAATCTAAGAGAAAGAAAGGGAGCAAAGCTTTGCAGAAAAAACCCGCACACCATACTGATAGCTCCCAAAAATTTAACAGATCAATTGTTTCAAGATCTTTGATCTATGATGAAGTCTGATGAAAGCTGACAATGAGGTCTTTGTCATTGTTCTATTAAATTTATTAGCAGCTATCCAGCACTTGGACGTGCACATTCTCCATTGTGCTCATCTGCTTTGAAATGGTTTAAGAAATGTTTCATTGTATAAATGTACAGCCAAGTGAGAAATTAAAGAAAAAAACTTAAATGGAGAAATACATCAATTGCTGATTCATCCATGCACAACACAGAGGGTCACTGACTGGTCTGGTTATATTTCAAGAAACTCAACTTCTCACAATTTATGGTATTAACATCCAAATTGTATACATAAGATACAATTCAAGGGGGGAAATACTCAAGATCATTTCGAACTAACTCGTACTCAACAGACAATCCTCTAATCTTTATCTTCGCAAACATCTGACAACCAAAGGTTTATTTTCATTCCCATAGGGTCCACATTTATAATCACCATTCTCATTGGGTTAAAATTTCTTCTTCCTTAAAGTCTTTTTAAACTTGTTTTTAAAAAAGGCTTTGATTTCGATTTTATAATCCTGGCTTTTTTTTAACAGCGTGTGAGTTTTTCTTTTATATTTATGTATGTATGCTGTTTAGGTAGAGGTAATCAATAAGCCCATAAAGGATTTTTTCCTCTCCCTGCACATTGATTTTTTTCCCTTGTTTCCTTGTTGTGTGTATTTGTTTGATTTTAACCTGTGCAAATAACCTCAAAATGATGTGAATCAGCTTTCACAGTCACCAGATCTAAACCCAATTGTAAGCCTAGGAGAAACGCTCTCCACCACCATCACTAAAATGCTAAATGAGAGAATATCTTTTTGAAGAAAGGTGTTCATCACTGCCAACTTGCAGAGACTTGGAGAATCTCTGACAAGGAATACTGAAGCTGTGGCCCAGCACCTTATTAGGACACTTGGACCTCCATTTATATGCATGCATGTACTATATGTAGTTACATATGTTATCACTGCAGATGTTAGATAGATGTTTATATGTTAACATACTGTTGAGTGTCCCCATTGCCTGCAGGAAGTGTGTCGTCACTGCAGTCACCTCCTGTAGCCGCCTCCGGTTCAACACACCCTTCCTCACATGCCCGCTGTAGGGCCACGGTACTGTATACACACACATACACACAAACACAGACATCTTTATCAGATATTACTGTTGTTCCTTACCACTAGCCTTCTACAAATTGACAACATGTTGCATTGGGCCATGTGGAAAAGTAGCACTAGAAAATGTTACAGTATATTACTGATGAAAGATCATTCTCTTTTTATGAACAGAGAGAGAAATACTGAACCAATACTGTGCACAGTCTCCTCATTTCATCTTCTATCAGTGTAGAATTGTTAGCTGCAGCTTGTGCAACATCAGAAGCAATCATGTAAGGGCACTGCTGTATGTCCCATCTGTGAATGTAACACTGTTGGTACTACAGCTAGCAATTAGATGGCTTATTTCAGCTATTAGAGAAGAAGCACCAGGAAGCGGTCGATAGCAGTGTGAATGCAGACTAAGTATTATTTTGATTCTCATTCATAGAAAAGTAAAGAGAGGAAAAGAGTCTGTTGAATGAGATTACAAATTCATGTTCTGGTAAGATTAGGGTTGTGATGAGGGTTGTGAAAGACTATTTTTATATAAGGTTGTTGGATGTGTAATGTTGCTCTGCTCTCTGAAATTATGGCTACAGGATAGTCAGACAAAATATTTGGCCCATACTTTGAGCCCAACAAAAACAAAACAAGACAATACAAAACACTACACAAATTGTACTATGAAACAACTCTTGAATGTGGGTGGAAATAACTTTTGCTGGACACCGGATATAATGCTACCTACCTGTTTTTCTTACGACATTTAAGGATATAGATGATGATAACAAGTGTCTCCAAAACCAGGAAGACTGCAGCCGAAATAGCTCCAATCTTCCATGCTTCCAGGCCCAACTCTCTTGTCTCTAATCAGACACATTAAAAGAGAGAGCAAAAAGAGGAGAGCAAAAGGGAAGGGAAGCACTGGATTTAGAGGTGAATATAAATCAAAAACAAGTAATCTCATGCACTAACCTTTTCTACAAGTAAATCAACTGTCTCCTAAGTACACATAAAGAAAGTTGTACTCTGATGTCCCTTTTGTCAAAGGAGTATGTGTGTGATACATAGGGACATAGATTATCATCTATTTTAATGAGTCAAAAAATGTGACATGCTGTGACAAGATAGTCAAGATTACAAGTCTACTCATACCAGTCCATCCTAGACCTGGTCAGACTGTGTAGTTAGGTCTACCTAGGCTGTTCTACCACTTATTCAAATGGAAAAACATCAACTTGGCCGTCTGTTGACAGACTTTAGTTGGCAGAATCACAACTATGTTTTCTTCTTCTTTAATCTACCCAAGTTTTAAGCTGCAGAATATCTGCTATAGTATATACCCAAGCTCATTTATAGCTTGAAACACAGTTCTGAAACTGCACTTGAGAATGTCATATTCTCTTGATTTTGAAATAACTGGTTGAATTCCCTTCATATTTTTCTACATGGAGACATTAGAAAGCATTTGATCAACAACAGAAGATTTCATGGGAACCCAAGGAGTCATCTTATTCCTTCTTTTTGTAGTTTGATATCTTTTGATATTCCATTTTACCTGTAGTTCCAGCTGTATCTTCCACCAGCTCATTGGCCTCCCCTGGTTCCTCTGTCTCTGCCTGAGGGGGTACAGCTAGAACATCCTTCACAAAATCATCCAGTGTAGGTTGGACCACAACAGGGTCATGTGTCAAAAGGTCATCAGTGGGGGTGATGATCTCACTGTCATAGTTAGATTTCTCACCCTCTAGGGTATTTTCTCCTGTCTCCCCACCTAGGGATGGGCTTGGGGTGGGAGCCTGGTTTTCAGGGCTCTGCTCTATGGAGGCTTCAGCACTATCTTCAGGCTCTGGGGCAGAGATCACCAGCACATCTAGAAGAGGGGTTTGGTATGTGACACACACATGAAAATGAAGCCAAGAGGCCAAAGTTTAGGGTTTGTCGAGTGGACCTATGGAATGTATAATAATGCATAGATGTGCTGCAGCTGAGAGTGGTAGGTGAGCTGTGATTTGTATGTGTCTGCAAGCTAACTTGGCGCCATTGTGTCTTTGCAGTGCAAAATGTGTGTACAACATATCACTCTTGGCATGTGTCACAATAATCACTGGGTTTTAAGAGAATTTTAGAAGTTTAGACTGATAAATCATTAATGCTCATGACAAGATGTCCTGAGTAAACATTTTCTCAAGTGCTTTCCATCAAAAGCTTGTTCTGATGTTGAAAACATTTCAAAATTGCACAGATAACACAACTGGGCCAATGTTTTGGATGTTTTGAGTTACAATACCTTAGTTTTCCAGGATATGGGCTGGTAACCAATATTATTGTTAAATATATTAAAGGAGCTCATAATCCCCATTCATGAGCTTTCCTCTCTTTAAGTAGGTTAAGATGCAAACAATGCAAGCTTAACTAAAGCTACTGGGACTGATGCAACTGGATGTTTAAAGACAAATACCATTGGAGTTTTAGGTTTTTGTGACCCAAATTATGAGCTGGTTTTACATATTCAACAATTCAGATAGTTATTAGATAAAAATTAAAAGGAAAATTTGAGCCTATCAATAAAATGTATGATCAATTAACTAGAGGGTTTGTATCTTATGAGGTTTCAGATGTTGTTTCAGATGCTGGTTCAAGGGAGCAAGATGCCATATTTTAGTTTATTGCATGAACTTTTACTATATTTTTGCAACTCAAACAATTAGACCTGTAGGTATCTCACCATGATCCTCCTTTTCACTGCCATGTGAGGTATCCAATGTTATCTGCTCTTCTTCTCCTTCCTGTTGGTCACCCCCTTCATTCACTAATGCTTCTGATTCCTCGTTGATTACACTCTCTCCATCTTTTTCACCTTCCCCCATTTCTGAACCTACTGCTTCTGCCTCTTCAGTAGCTCCTCCCCCCACCACTAAATGGCCTTGTTCGTCCTCCACTTTTTGTCCCTCTGCATCCTTCAATATGTTAATCTCTTCCTCCTCTGCTGGCTCTCCTACTACAGATTGTGTGGTCTCTATCTCATAATTATCAGAGGGCAGTATAACCACCTCACCTTCTGTTTCATCTACTTGTGTGTCTTCCTCCAGAGTTTCTCCCATTCCCCATGCATCCTCTATCTGCTCCACATCACCCACCCCCAGGCTAGGGTCAGACTCTACCACAGTCTCCTGCTCTGGCCCTCCACCCACGACAGCCTCTACAGCAAGCAGAGTTTCCTCTGCCTCCTGTGTTTCTGCTTCAGCTTCTCCTTTTTCTTCTGACACTAGAACCTGCTCGTTGTTGGCCTCAACCCATGCCTCCTCTACTGCTAAATCCCCTCCTGTTTCTACTAAAGCAGCTACAGTTTCCTCTACAACCTCCTGACTGACTTTGGTGTCTAGAGACTCACCGGTAACCTCTGCCCCCACTACCTCTCTGCTTCCAATTTCTACAACTTCTGTTGTCTCCTCCACAGATCCAGCTGCAGTTTCCACCTCTCCCTCTCCGACTCCTTTCCCCTCCTCAACTGCATCTTCAGATGCATCCATCTCTGCTACCTCCTGCTCCTCCTCAACACCAGCAACCCCTCCCTTGGCATCCGTATCTTCCCCCTCCACCTCCTCCTCCACTGTCTGCTCTAACACTTCTGCTACTGTGTTAGCTTCAGTCTCTCCTTTTTCAGCCCCCAGGGCAACCTCCTCAACCTCTTCCTGCACTGTTGCCTCATCTGCTTTTCCTTCACTCCCTCCTTCCACCTGCCCCAGAGCTGCCTCTACCACCCTCTCCAGCAGCTCCTTTAGCACTTCCTCTGCTCCACGACCCTCCACCTGTTCGGAGGCCTCCTGCATAGCCTGTTGCACTTCTTTCAGGCTAGGAGGGGCCACCACTGGTGCCACCTCAGCAGGGCGCAGCTCTGGTTCCTGGGCTAAGGCCTGGACATCTTCTAGGGTGACTGCAGATGATTGGATGGAGGTAGGCAGACCTAAGGACATAGTAAAATATTTTGGTGTGTTGTAGCAGCTAACACAAGACAACCCTGGAATATATCAGTGATTAGTGGTGTATTGCTACTGGTAATGAAGGAATCTAGTGACATGCAGTGTCATTACCATTGATTGATTGGTTATGTCATGAATATATTCATTTGTCCTTACTTATTCCTTCATTCAAACACATTTATTCACTCATGTATTCATTAATTCAAAATAAAAAGGAGTGTAGTTATATGCACATGACATGTAGGTGCAAGGCTATTGGAAATTACATAAATGTTCATCAAGATGCAAAGATATCATCAGACAGAGGTCACCCTACCTTCAGATGTGCAGTGTTGTATCAACAAAACGGCTAGGAAACCTTTCAAAAAGCAGTACTCCATGTTTTCAGAAAAAACATCAAAAATATATACTCCAAAACAATCCCAGTCTCTCCTAGGAAAACACTCTTTACTTCCTTTCGTTCCCCCAGTCCTTCTCAAGTGTCAAGTGTGTATGCACACCACCACAAGACATACACTGAGTGTGTAGACTCTGGACGGTTGGACAGTAAATTGGGCCTGGGCAGGGAGGGCAATGTTAGCAGGTGACGCTGAAATGAGGGTGGGTGAAAAAACGGACAGCGCCATGTTAAATATTGCCAACCCGAGGTGTCTTCGTACCACCAGGTGTCTCTATGGGAGTTGGGGGGGGGGGGGGGGTAAAGTAACACTTCATCGTTAAATGCTTTTAAGACCTTTACAAGGGCTGTGGTGAAGCTTGGGCGGCATGTCACACACAGAGTGAACTCTGAAAGAGCAATTATAGGTGGGCTGTGAGTTTGGGGCGTGAGTGATGCCACCATTAGGCCTTGAGATAGAGCTAGAGAAAGTAGATTTGAGTGTAGCGTAGAAGTGCTGTAGGGAAATTATCCAATAATATCACAATGTACTTTACAAAAAGTTTTGAGTCTTTTGAGCTTCACACAGATGTTTCGCACAGGACACATGAAATGGCCACCCTGTGTATGTGTGCTAGAGGTGTTTTTAATCATTTTATATGGCCTTCTTTTCTACTACTACATTCACTTCTATGTCATCAATCTAGTGTGCCTAGCTAGGATTAGAAAGGCACAGTCATGCCTCATAGTTGCCAACTGTTAGGTTATCTAACAAAGACATCTCTGTCGATCATGTTATGTAACACAAAGAATGTTTATGTCACGTCCCTGTTCAGTCTCACGGTGACATGGTTAGTGTAGGAATACACAGAAATTGAAAGTAGGTATTACATTAATTGGGATCTATCTGCAAATGTACAGTGTCAGCCACAGTGTATTGCTAGAGGCACTGAAAAATCCCCAGCTGAGTTTTTGTGCAGCAGTTTATTTATATTCATATCCAGGTTAGCATCTCTGAGACTTCCCAAGCATACACAACAAACACTTGGACAGAAGTGTTTAAATTTGTCTCTGTAGATCTAGCGAAGAGGAGACTGAGCATCTGTGTTTTCTAATCACACATTTGTCTTAAACAGTGGGAAATATGATGAAATGTATTAATGCAGTACAAGAAATGAATACAAGGATCCATACTATAAGTGGACAGCTCAGGACTGAAAGAGTTAAGTGGCCAAACAAACTAGGTGCTGTATATCTACAGTGGCTGTAACAGGGTTTGGGTTGCACCTGAAATGGAAGGAGGGGGTCCGGTTTTTAGCCGCACTAGTAGCTAATGTCTGTCTATTAATGGTCCACCACTTTGGTCCAGACTGAATAGCTCAACAACTATCGGATGGATTGCCATTACATTTGGTTGAGTGCTGTAATGTGCTATATAAATAAACTTGCCTTGCTTTGTTAGCATGTTATTGTTAGCATTTAGGTCAAAGCATTGCTGTGCCTGCCTCCTATCAGCCTTGGGCTGAAGCCAATATGAAATCCCTATATTTTCCCAATAAAAATATCATTCTGGCCAGACATCTATCTGATATCTGTCCGACTCCTTCCCCTTTGTGAAAATAGTAGATCATACGTTGTTTCCCTGTGATCTGCCCAATAATAGTAGCCCTTCTGGGAAGCTTTACTGTATCTTGCTTTTCAAGGAAATCAGCTGATCCTGACCAAAGACTCCATTGATTCTCATGCCAAAAGACCAGCGTGACAGAACTATAAACCTGTGTCATGGAACCAATGAGACTTCTTGACCCACCAGCTTGTTATCTTACAGGCTCCTCAGCATGAACACTGACAGTCTGCTCAAAGCTATGAAACCAGCTAAGGAAATAATAGAGACTTTTTCTTCACTGTCAGTGTTGGTATAAGAACATGTCAGTTTTGTTCTCTGTGGTCTTTGTGTTGTTTTTGAAGCCACGGGGGGTGCTGCACAGTGATCTCTGCTTCAGTTTGATTTACTTGACAATTCAATGCCAAATCTGCACTTGTGCATATCAAGAGCCTCTGTTCTCTGTCTCAAAACAAACCATAGATAGAAACAGAGACTTGGGCTCTTCAGAGGAGCAACAAAACATATCTGAATTGTTTTCTTGTCTCTGCTTACTTTGTTGCATTCCTTTGAATTTTCTCCAACTTTCAATTTACTGATCTCTCTCTCTCTCTCTCTCTCTCTCTCTCTCTCTCTCTCTCTCTCTCTCACTCTCTCTCTCTCACTCTCTCTCTCATTCGTGACTGCAGGAGATTAGGTCTGAAAGGTTAATACAGTCACATGAGCTTCGCATTGTGCTTTGTGCTACCAGGCAGTAGCACTTCATACTTGGCTTGTGACTGGGCTGGAAAGGGGGATTATTACAATGATGCATACTGAATATTGTCTACATACACATTCATACACACGGCCACTTCACCATCTTCACCTCTGTACCTCAGCAGACACACATACTATGCACACACATATGTATACAATCACACACAAACTCAGGAACACTTACTACTACCCGCACACTGTGTAGTATTGGAAAACTGAATCAAAATGGAGCTTCACACATAAATCTTTCTGAGGTTTAATTTGTGATTTTATCTCTTTGTTCTATAAAAGATAGACTCTACTCACATTTAGACAGAAAGAATTTCTAGTTAATCAGGAGCAAACTTAAAAACGTGAAATCATACACTGCAACCAACCAGTGACCCTTAAACGACACTCTCTCTCTTTTGAGTGGTGGGTTTCCCTAAAACACTTCTCTGCAATTAAATCACCTTTGTTACATTTTATCTAGTAAACCAAAATTGTCTTTGTGAAAGTGAAACTGGTGCATGGTGTATAGCTTCTCAAGCTTGTCTATGTTTAGGGCTGGGAGGAGCAGCACCCTGTGCTGTGCTGTGAGGCCATAGGAGTTGCTGTCTGTATTTCACATGTCAATGTCGGAATTTCAGATGTGCTCTCCATGAAAAGAGGGCGGTGGAGGTGCATAACCAACACTAACCTCTACCTTGGCCCATTGGCTGTACACACTAACACTAACTACTCATCAGCACTAAAAATATATGGTACATCTAGTCACTTTGAATACTTGTATTTTGTGGAGGTGATACTCCCCTTGTGATTTGGACAAAAAGTTTCTTTCATCTGTCAACATGAAACTTAATATGAAGAATAAGAAGATAACACATTACATAATATGAAGGTTGGAAAATATTAGCTTCAAGATTTGAAAATGTACAGTACCAGTCAAAAGTTTGGATTGTTGACTGGCACTGTGTATGGTATGTCTTCTTTTGTCATGTTTCAGTCTGCTGCATAACTAGAGATAATAAGATTTGGCCATTTACAGAACAGAACAGAATTTGTCAGTTTGTTTGTGACAAAATGTTTAAAAAGACTGACTGTTTATGTTAGGAACCTGTGTTTTATGTTGGCGTTAAGGCTAAACTAGTCCCAGCCAAATCCATTCGGTTACACAGCTGCAGACCCCCTACATTTCTGGATCAGCATTTCCAATCCAACTTGTGCCACCCATCAGCAAGAAATGTAAGAGTATCAGCAGCAGCAGCAGCAGTGAAGAGGTGCAGATGTAGACACTCCAATGTACACCATCTACAGGCTAGGTAAGTAATTGCTTCTGCAGTTTTGACACAATAAGTCAATTGGCAATTAAGGTAATAAATGTTCAAATTTTTAGCCAGTAACACAAATGATGTTCAATGTTTATTCATTCTTATAATTTTGCCACAAGTGGTAAAATGTAAATCTTCAAAACCATACCATCAGACAAAAACTTTAAACTGTATGCAGGATAGTGCAAAATGCAGCACTTGAAGGGTTACCGTTGTTGTGCTCCCTGCCATATGAGTCTCTGGAGTCATGGTAATGTCTGGATTTTCTATCATTTGCTGCTCTGATGACCTGGTTCAAGATGGCCCTAGCTGATCTACAGGAAGAGACAGTTTGTCACCGATCTTAACTGTACATTCTGGGTAAGATTGCCTCTTGAGTGTACATTATTGTTTGCTCGCCCTCTCAGACGTTGAGGGGTCAGTCACACAAAAGGCCACTTGAGTTTTTAGAGTAATGGAACAGTACTTAAAATGGTAGCAGGGAATCCCCCAGGGAGGAAGTCAGCAGAGGCTTATTGAACAACCCACTGAGTGTAAGAGGCTCTTGGGTTGAGGTCATTGCCAGAGGCCAGCAGAGGGGGCTATTAACTTTAAATAGGTATAAATGTTGATGACATACCCATAATCCTAGATGTAATTTTCTTGCACTTAAGTGGCCATTGGCGTCTATCTGAAATTCATCTGAGAGTTCTTTTACTATTAGCATCAAGTGGCTCCTTCACCCTGCAGTCGTTATATCAGGGTTTAAGGGTATCAGTGCTAATAATTATGTCATGCTTTGCCTCGAGATGATACTGCACATATTGACTACTTAAATGTCTGAAAATAAAAAAAAGGTTTTCCAGTAAAAAGAGAGCAGTATTCTTCACTGATACAGCAAAGAAACATTTAAAATTACCAGTCATTCACAATACGAGAAGTAGTTCTGTTTCATCTCTCCTTCTTCTCTCCTCCCTCTTCTCTCCATCTTTCTTCCTCCCTCTTTCTCTCTCTCTCTTTCTCCCCTTTTCCACTCTCCATCTCTCTGTCTGTTGTTCAGGAATTTTTCAAAAGGATGTTCCCCAAATATCTAGGGCATCTTTTTGGGTCACCATTAAAATGATCCTCCAAACTTATAAAACATGCAGAGAAGTTACCTTTTTTTGCATATATGGAGATCTGAGCCTTCCTGCCGACACAAACAACAACAACATCAACCAGTACCAACAACAGAAATAATGTATGCTCTCATTATTATTCCTATTTAGAGTTCTAATTTATTCGGCCTTAGTGGGGAGCAGCAGTTTCAAAGGAAAAACCATGAAGAGTGGCTTGTTGATAAGGCACGAAAGTTAAGTCAAATTATTCAGTCTTCCCCTCTGTTTTTCCCCTCTCATTTTCTTTCACACATGAAAACACAAACACATATACTCTACATGCACACATCACTCGGCATCCTCACTTCAAGCAGTGACAATTTACAATTAATTAGAGAGATTCCATATTTCTTTGCTTGTTTATGCCTTTGCAAAGGCTGTATGATCTGCAACTCAAAGCAGAGCATTGAAGACAGCAGCCCAAAACCTCCTCCATCAGCTCCATATGCTCAGAGCAGCCTTTATCGCTGAACGATTGACAGCCACATACGATCTGCCAAATAAAACATCCCATTCACTCCCCCTCATAAATGTACATCCAACACCAGAAGATAGCTCTACTTGTAATTAAGTCATTCATTTAGCTTCAATTTATTTGTTGTGTTTTTATGTTTAGATAGCATGATGATAATAGGCTCCGTTTCTGAGAGAATTATCTTTTTGTGTGCATTACTGATACACATTAGTTGAAGGTGTGGGTTTTTTTTGTGAGAACTTACTGTGAGAGAGACAGAAACAGAGAGGAGAGAGAGGGAGCACATTTGTCCAACTGCTTTCAACCACTACTCTCATATGCTCACACTATTGTCTGCCAACATATAACAGTAGAGTTTCTTTTCTTTTTCTGTGATGTTAACAAAAAAAAAGAAACAATACCTCCCTACACATTTCTGCCTCTCCTTGTAAATGGAACACTTATATAAGGCACCATTGTGGATTACATAAATGTCTCAAAGTTATCAATATTTCATCCTCTGTGCGTTTGATGTGTTTGGTAATTGGATATTTATGTTGCGGGCTTCCTCTCTCAAAACCCCCGTTGCACTTTGGTATTTGTGTGTGTGTGTGTGTGTGTGTGTGTGTGTGTGTGTGTCTGTACAGTGTATATATATAGTTGCAATGCGTGTGTGCATTCATGCATTGCATACAGTAGGTGTGCATGAGCATGTATTCATACGTGCATTTGTTTTTGTGTATGTATGTGTGTGCTTAGATGTTTTTATAACTGTGTGTTTCTTCCTCTCTTTTACTTTTGCAGTTTTCCTGGAAAGATGATAGCAGCCGTCCTCTTAATGAGTGGATTAATTCAAAAGAGAAACATTGTCTGTCCGTGTGTATTTGTGTAACATTACACATGGAAAGTCAAGGAGGTGCCCCCCCACAGGAGAAAGTCAAGACTGCTAGTGTGTGTCTAGATGTAACAGTGCAGCTATCCATTATTGTATTTATGTGTGCATATGTTTTGTTTCTTTTTCCTCCTCACACTGGGATGGTCAAGTAGAGGAGAGAGCTGGGAGGTTTGTCTGTCTAGTTGTGGTATCTCCCAGGGGCAGACAGAGCTAGTGGTTCTTCTTTGATGAAGACAGAGAACAAGGGGAGAAGAAAAGAAGAGGAGGAGAGGAAGAAGGAGGAGGAGCACTCGTATGTGACTCCTTAGTGGGAACTTGAGTCTAATAAATGTTTCACGTCTCTGACAGTTACTGTGACAAAAGAATTGTCTGTGTCTAGAAAGTGTCTGATAAACCATTGAAGGACCGACCTGGGTATTGTAGTGTGGTGACTGAGGGGAAGACCACAGAGAGCGGAGGCGGAGTGCGCAACATAGATATGAATTGGATGGACGTATACTACATGATGCAACTCACATCCCGAGATGCAGTTCCCTTTTGTGACCGAGCGAGGGAGCTGTTGGGTTTTAATTCAATGATCCCAAAGGAGTAGAAGGAGTAGCCTGCCAAAGACAAAAAGAGAAAAAAAGAGAAAGATGGGAATGAAGAGAGGGAGGGTGAAACAGTGAGAGAGAGAGAGAGAGAGAGAGAAGAGGAGGGAGCCAAAAGAAGGAGCATGACTAGTACCTTCACAGTCCATTACATCACTGTTCTCTATGAGAATACTCCTCTCCAGCTTACGTCAGTGGGAAAGACTCCAATCACACTGTTGGTACAGGAGAAACACCTTCATCATGCAATAACACAACAACAAATACAATCCTTCAGCTCTAAACACTGCAGAAGATATCCATCACTTACTTTGGCTCTTATGAGATTTGGACATAATTTACTGTGTGAGGTAGATTATATGCTTTGAAGTTCAAACTATATATCAGTGTTAAGTACACTGTAGTGTAGAGGAGAATGTTGTAAGGCAAAATGCATTTAGGGCTGGTAAACATGAGAGCAAATGCAACTCCTCATAGCTATTCCGGTGTTCTAGACAGCTTTACTGCTCATCAGACTAACAGCACCTCTGCCCCGCTGCTTATGCGCCTGCTCACCTGCCTGCCTCCTCAGCAGCTCAGCACAAAGTTGTCTGAAAGTACACAAGAGAAAGAGGGAGAAAAAGAGGCAGCAGCGGAGTGAGAGTTGGTATGTGCTCATGGGGATCTGCTGGCATGTACTGTACAGGCATTTGTGAATATTCAGTACCCAGGTCTGTTAGTACATCCGTGCATGTGAATATGGGGCAGGGGGTGTTACAGCCCGATGTGTGTGTGGGCTAATGATCTCGAGCACTCTTCCTCTGCCATGTGAAAGCAGCTCAGTGCCTGGAGGTCCCAGATAACCTGTTTGTGTGATTTTGCTGTGGCTGCGGATATTCTAGTCTTATCATCAATCATTAGACTTTCTCACTAGCTGTTTGAATCAGGTTTACCCTGCTGTGAACACATTTAGTATAACAGGATCCGTGTGGGTGCATGTGTGTGTGTGGGTTTGTGTAAGTGTATGCATGTGTGCACTTCCTGTGAACGCAGATACAGCAACACTCAGCACTGGACATCACAGCAGGCAGCACCTGAGAGAGATTGAGAAAGGAAGGTTTGTGTGCTCACGTGTGCGTGTGTTTGTGTGTGGTGGGAAAGTGCTGCTTTATGAAAAGGTGGAGAGTGGAGGAAGAAGACAGGAGGAGGGAGTGAATGTGCATTCACATCAGCGAGCACTAAACAGAGATGTACAGTAATACCTGAGAGACACAGGGTGCATCGCAGACACACACACACACAAAGTCACAGACACATACACACATGCATCATCCAGGTGCAGCGGCTGGTATCTTGCTTGTGATGAAGCAGCTACTCCCAGGCAGAAATAGGTCAGAGAGCCTCAGGGCCTCTAGAGTCAGGAAGGCTGGCCTGTCTCTGTATCTCTGTCTTTGTCTCACACACACACACACACACACACACACACACACACATACTAACAACTACATAAAACTACAATGAAGTAGCCATAAAAAAGTATAATGGAATGAACATTCAGTCCCAAGTTCCACTAACATAATACCATAACCTACCATATATATAAGTATAGTCCAAGCTACTGTCCGTAATAAATATAAATATAATATAGAATATTTTTATTACTTCATCATTTATATCCCAGAGGGAAACTTGTTT
Organism: Euthynnus affinis; assembly: GCA_029490765.1. Taxonomy (NCBI): domain Eukaryota; kingdom Metazoa; phylum Chordata; class Actinopteri; order Scombriformes; family Scombridae; genus Euthynnus; species Euthynnus affinis. Next base: position 21,235,604 of record CM055838.1, read on the forward strand.
TGCAAAATGAAAGGCTTTGACATACACAACAGCCACAGTAAGCCACCAATGAGCAAAAATAATTTGCATGCAAGTGTAGGATTGGACAACAAACAAACCATAATTTCCATGCAAACTTGGAGTTGGACAAGCACAGACACCATCAATTAGTTCATGGGTTTCCATCAGTGAGGAACCACAATTTATGGCTGGCAGCAGTGATCCAAAACACAAACCCAATAACAAACAAATACAAGAGAGGCTAAGAAACTCAAATAATTGCCCGTGAAACAAAAGCTGAAACCAAAATGAATCTTTGCAAAATTCTGATAAACACAATGGTTCTGTTTAATTTTTCTGTTTCAAAAGAATTAGACTCACAATGACTATAAACCCATTAACTATCATCTCTTTAAACCTATAAAATATTAACTATCTTCCATTAAACTTGTATTAAGAGAGATGACATTTGTAGAACACTGAGCCACTGTGGTGTTAATTAACTAAAGTTCAAAGTTTGTTTTTTTAAGTATGAAAATAACATCTAAAAGTGGTAAAACAGTGCTTAAAGTCCAACTGAAATTAAATTGCTTGTTTTGTTTGCTACAGCACACATATATGCTGTGTAAATTACACTTGGTTTTTTTTCAATCAGAACCAAAGTTTATATTTGGATATTTAGATTTTGTGGTTTCATGATGATGCCCCTAGTTTTGCATTAATTAGACAACATTCACTTGGGAAAAGTGCACCACTAACATCACTTAGGTGGCTAGATAGCTAGTTAGACAGTATGTTACGGTATCTGCAAATGTCACTTCAATCCATTTAGATTCTGGTGGTTCTTATTCTTCAATACCACTGCTAACAGCACAGTTTCTGCACATGACCTGTAAGTTTACTTTGTCTCATGTGGTCCTGTTGGTACTGCTGGAACTAAACCTGCCAGCTGCACCACAGCCCCTCCAGCCAACTGATAAAGGGCATTTCCAAAATTTCTCCAAACACCCTTTTCCTTCCTTTTAATAACACTATTAGAATAAAATTGTAATAATGCATTGACAATATTTTGACTGCAAAGGGGGTGACTAAGTGGAACTTCAATTATTGGACTTAATAAGTCAACTAGGATGTGCATTTCTTGAGGAAAACATGATTGTTGCTAGCTTAGACTGCCAGCTGCAGCTGCTAACTGCTACTATCAGCTGCTACTGTTACAAGCTGCTGCACTAGCAGCATTTTTCAATATTGTAGCCTAACAGTATGCAGCAAGTGAGCAATAGGCATATCTATCATCATCATAGTTTTAGTTGTTTTAATGCACTCACATGTTTAAAAACACAGACAATAACCTCCATCATGTAAATTGTCAAGACAAAAGGTATTCTGGACCCACCCTTATATGCTGCGAAGTGTATTCAAAAAGCTGTTTCTATCCAACTGAATTTGAAGAGACGAGACAAGGTGACAAGGAGCGGTGTGTGTGTGTGTGTGTGTGTGTGTGTGTGTGTGTGTGTGTATTGCTTTGGTATGTGCATGTGTGTGTGAGACTGAAGCAGTTTTGAATTGTGAATGAAACCTGAAGCTGCTGAAGGTTTGAATGTACTTATAAAAGGGAGAGGGAGAATCTCAATCAGCTGATTGGAGCCAGCTGTGAGTCTCTGTTTCTGCATTTCCTTAAAAAGAGCAGTCTTGCCAGGGGCAGGGATCAAACCTACCACCTTATAATCTCATAAGGAAGCTGACCATCAGAACAGTGCTTGAACCACTGAGCTGGCAGACTAGTCCTGACAACATGAAACAACTGAAAACATTCTCATTTTGTTGAGGAGAAATTAATTTGCCTAAAACTACTGCTTGTAGCCCAGAGATTTGTACATATTTAGTGGCAATGGGATTAATTGTGTTTGAAGATAAGAGAATACTTTTAAGAAACAGGAAGGACCACCTGCAGTTTCTATTGTCAGTGAGAGCCTGACAGCGTGCTGCCTACTAATTAAGGTTTAGATCTTAAACACTGTTACTCCTATAGGAAATATCTTTACATTTTGAGAGAGAGGAGGCTTGTGGTAACATTTTGATGTATGATATGTGTTTGGAGAGTTAAAACTGTGGGAGTGAGATGTTTTTATAAGTTTTTTTCTGGTCTAAAAATATCTCTGCTCTCCCCTGTGCCTGATGATGTCACACACGGATGAGATCTGAAAACTGTTGTAAAAGCCCTCACTGTTGACTCAAATTGCTCCAAATGTACAAAAGGTATCACAAGTAATCAGATTACACCCACAGTAATAAGATTACACCCTCTGTTTTTCAAACTTCTATCCGTCCGTCCAGTCGTCCCTCTGCGTGCAGACTTTAAGTATGTTTTCACTGATTTACACAGAAAATCCTCTTTTAATTCTGTTTTTATTCAACTGCAGCCTCACTAATCCTTTAAGAGCTCTACCCAGACTCCATACAAATATTTCACCTTTTTAGGGTTCACTGTAAAAACACTGCTGCAGGGCTTGTGTCATGATATGTAGAGATTTCACTCACCAGCACAGACAATGAAATGACTGAGATTTGGAATAGTCTGGAGAAGGTTAGGACAGTTTGACCTTTGACCCGAACACTCAAACACTTTTCTGGAGTTTTTAAAAGTAAGTCCATATTTTAAAAAACATTTATGCAATTTTTGGTTTTGTTCTCACGTTCATTCTGAAGGAACTAAAGCTCAAAGCCTGAAGACACCTCTGATTATTATTATTACTAATAATAAATCAACACTTCAAAGAGAGATAAAACATCTGATTATTAGTATTAATAATAATGGAACACAGGCCAAAGGCAGCATCACACAGTTTTCGTGTAACACAGGCCAATGGCAGCACTGACCTGTGGGACAAGAATGTGTTGTTGTTGTTATGTTATTGTTGCAGCTCTACTGACAGAGGAAACTGCTGCTCTGAGATGGATAACATGGACATCATGTACATCTCATATCTCTTCATCGTGATCTGGAGGAGGTGGGTTGCACAATAGTAGGTCTGAAAAAAAACTGAATGCAGAAAGATCATTGGTCAGGTGTGGTGACGTCAGAATTGAGAATTGAGATTTTTACAGCGTGGGTAAGTGGAAGTGACGGTGAAATAGAACGGAAAGAAACGTTCACCCATGATATTTAAAGGCAGAGTGTGATGATATGGACCTTCCTAACTGAACTTACACTAAAGCTTTATTTTAATAAGGAGAGCTCTATTCTTATGAAGCTAGGAGAAAAAATAAATGAAAGCATTCTTACCATGCCAAGGATATTTCAGTTCTGAGAGGAGATACAGAGAACATCATGAAACAATGTACCAGACAATTACACAGTAAACACAATTAGGAACCGTCGGAGACCAAACATGGAAGATGAATTAATTAATGTTATGAAATCATTAATGAGCAACCACTACCAACTATATGCACAAATTACCCCATGGGTCTTAGGGCTTGAGGGATTTATTTGAGCAGAGAGGATGGCGTCAGAGTCAGGTAGAATGTACTATAGTGTATGTGGAGTATGCTGAAGAGGACCAGAGGCCCATTTGTTGAAGAGAAGAGGATGAAATTCCTTGCATAGCCATGTAAGTAGCAATACCTATCCTGAGGGAGTGGCCTAAGTGCTGTAGAAGGCTTAGACCACATTTAGAAGCACTTGCCTCAAGTTATTAATAAAACAGGATTTAGTCATGGGATAACTATCAGGTGTTAAAATAAGGAGGTGATGGGTTAGAATTTTATGAGCTTTCTTTTTTCTGTCTTTCTTTATTAGCCCCTCCATATATAAGCATTGGCTATTCTTCCTGGGGTCCACCAACGACACAGTCATACACGCTCATTAACGCAATTGATTCCAATTCATTAAAATGAGTGTATATTCGATTTCTTCCTCTCTTTAAAGGCAGATGTCAGTAATATATCCATTCATTATCAGTCATTTAACACCTTCATTTCAGCTTGAGCTGCACTACTGATTACTCACCTCAGCTTTGCACAGCTTCATCCCAATGTCTGTGAATGGGGCTCTCTCCCTGGCAATTTTGGGTGTCATATCGGGACATATCATCACTCGCATGTCTCTTTCTCCTGATATCTCTGCATTCTTAGAATCATATGTCTGGGTCTCAGCTTGAGCATCGGACCGATACAGTGTGCAATCTCTACTGCTGGTTCACATATGAACTCCCATCAGAACACCTCCTTTAAAAAAGTTTGTCTGAAGGCAATGGGATCACTCTTTTCAATATCGCTTTTCAGTCCAAACGCTTTCTGCTGTGTATTTCCATCCTATCTATTTTGTCTTCAAGCTCTTTGTCCTTAATTAGATTTCCATTTGTAGCTTCAAGTGTAGCAATATGACAATCCATGCTGGTCATCCCCTGGTCCAACTCCTGGAGCTTCTCACAACAGGAGTCGAGTTCCTTCTTTAAAGCATTAAGCTGTGGCTGAAGTCTATCAAAAGCAAACTCGATCTCTTCCCTCATTATGGAGTGTATTAGAGCTGACAACTTTGAGTGTCTAACCTGCAAGGACCCACTTTCCATAGTGCTCTACACTACTGTTTGTCTTATTTGTGTGAAGACAAACAGTGTGAGATTGCAGCACTGATTTAATAACTCCCTGGCCTTTCTCTTTGATTATTTCGTGTTTCCCATGTTTTATTTTCCAAAGGTCTTTGACTGAATCATTTCATCATCTCATAGTAACTTGAGTTTTTGTTAAAGTTTGAATTTGAGGGAGCTACATGCTTATAAACTTCACCTTCTACGTCCACACTTTTTAAAAATATTATATATAAGGACAGAAAGGGGAGTCCGTGTGAGCAATAATAACAGAACAAGTATCTTTTGTTTGGAATGCTTAAGAAATAAAAAGTAGCATTTTGGAAGAAAGCAGTGGCAGCTGGTGAAATTTGGGGGGCGGGCACTTTATTGTAGGGGAGTGCTCTCTGCTGCCACCCCTTGGGTTGTGGTGTATAAATCAGCTTCATTCAGAATGCAGTTTTAAATCCTTGACAAGCTCATATCTCTTCTTGTATTGAAGAGGAGCAAACTGCAGGTTTTGGTGTGTCTATCTCAAGCTTGGGTCCTCTACTAGAGGCTTGGCAGTTTGAGGGTTCTGCGCTGTAACTTAGCTGTTCCTAGAACTGTGCTTTTCTGGACAGAGACCTCAGATGTTGTACCTGGAACCTTTCAGTCCTTGGTATTTTTCGATTATCTATTATTACTGCCCTCTTGTTGTTTGTCAATCAACATGATGTCTTGTTGGTTAGCCATCACCAGTTTGCCAGTCTGGATCTGGAAGTCCCACAGGATCTTGGCTTGGTCATTCTCAACCACTCGTCTTCCACTGTGACCTCAGGACTCCAAACCATACTCAGTGCAGATGTTCGTGTACACTATGCCAGACACTTGGTTATGGCGTTCCATGTATGCTGTTCCTGCCTGCATCTTACACCCTGCTATTATGTGCTGGACCGTCTCAGGAGCTTCTTTTCACAGCCTGCACCTGGGATCCTATCTGGTGTGGTAGATCCCTGCCTCTATTGATCTTGTACTGAGTGCCTGCTCCGACTCTGCCACGATCAGTGCTTCTGTACTGTCCTTCAGTCCAGCTTTTTCCAGCCACTGGTAGGATTTCTTGATATCAGCCACTTCCTCTATCTATCGGTGATACATGCCATGTAGGGGCTTGTTCCTCCATGATGGTTCCTCCTCTTCCTCTGCATCATCTGGTTTCTGCTGCCTGATGTATTCACTTAGCAGCTCATCTTTGGGGACCATCTTCCTGATGTATTCCTGGATGTTGGTTGTTTCATCCTGGCTCCGATGCTCACCAGTCCTTCTTTGGCCAGCTTACTATACCAGCGTTATAAATGGACTTTTATTCAGTTTTATTCAGGTGATAAATTTTGGTCATTTTTTACTATATATTTTAGCTGGAAGAAGGATTTTAGTCATTGGACATCTGGATCTTAAGTTATAAGTATATAAATAAATAAACTGGGCAAACATTAGCAGCAGCTCATCTAACAGCCATCATCAAAGAAACATTGATTTTTTTAGGTGAAACAGCTTTAATTAGTATTTTTTAACACTTTTAATCTGCATGTACGTTTGTTTTTGGGGAGGAGGAGACCTCTGTGGATAATTCGGATCCAGGTAGAATCCTGGCGAACGACAGGATCTTATGTTATAAGAGAAATAAATCGAACAAGTGTTAGCAGCAGCTCAGCTAACAGCTCATACCAGACGTCTGGTGTTTGCCAAACATTGTCGGAGAAACACAGATTTTTTAGGTGAAACTGCTTTATTCAGTGTTTTTACCTGAAATCACTGGGTCCATTTGTTTTGGAGAGGAGGAGACCTATGCAGGTAATTTGGCTCCTGGTAAAAACATCTCGAACGATTAACACTGGAGTAATCCTGTCCTGGAGAAGCTGGTTGTTTAACAATGAAGACAACAACTCCCATGATCCCTTGCTGCTTCACACCGTCATCACACTCCATCTTTTGTTATTGTTTTGATTGAGAGACCCCTAGCGGCTGAAATCACATATCGTACATTTAAAATATTAAGACAAATGATACAACATCAAAGTGTTTCATTTAAAATGTTAATAAACATTCGTAAAAAAAAAAAAAAAATTAGAAAGGAACAGAACCAACAAAATATTCATAATAGGCCTTTGGGGTTGTATGACAAGGAAAATAGGCAGCCCATATTGACAATATTTTGAACTGCTGCAAGGACAAATTTAAAAAATGTAATGGCAGAAAATTCCATAATTTGGACCATTGATAGAATATACTAAACGTTGATTGGGAAGTATGGGAATAGGGGGATCTATGGAGACACGAGCTACATGTGAAGTAATTATAGAACTGATAATTGTATGCAAATATGTCATGAAAAAAGGAGGGAAGGGTTTTTAAGGAGCTATGAACAAATAAACCAATCTGGAGATGGTTCACTTGATAAACACTGAGGGCACCTAAAGGAAGAAATAGAGGCTGAGAGGAATGTCTTCAATGTACACAACTTATTGTTCTTAGAGCTCAAGTTTGGTCTGATGAGTACTAGTCCAAGCTATATTGCAATAATTAATATAAAGATAAACTATAATATACTATATGTAGTATATATAATATACTATAATATAACATAGTGGCTTGGTATGATATGAGGTTTCCAAGATAAGGATTCATCAAGCAGAATGCCAAGGAACATGTAGAACACACATAAGTTATAGGGATGTTATCACTTACAATTTTAGATCAGTAGTTAAAAATCCCTGATTTAATACCAAAAAAGATGAAGCCTATTTTTTTAAATCTTACGTAATAGTTTGTTGGACTTAAACCAAATAGACAACTGACTTTGTGCTTCATTTAACACCTTAATTATGATGTCAGGATCTTAATGTGAATATAAGATGCTTCATGTCATCTGCAAATAAAATTTTAGACAACTTGTCTGAGACATTGGGGATGTCATTAATTTATATAAAAAATAACAGGCCCAAGAATTGAGCCCTGTGGTATGCCACAAGGAACAATAGGAGAATTGCTTCCATTATAGGATACAAACTGTTGTCTATCTTTAAGGTAACTGGTGAACTTGAGCAGTGCACTGTTTTTTAGTGCAAGATGTGAGAGCTTCTGAAGAAGAATATGGTGATTGACTGTGCCAAATGCCTATGATAAGTCTAAAAAGTATATGCCATATATGTTGAAATTCCCTTTCTGAACCGATACTGATGACTATATATAATGTTGCACTTAGCAGGCAGGATAAAGATAAGTCTATAATTAAGATGGCTGGGTCATCATCTTCATAAATAGGAATAATCTTGCCTTTTTTAGTTCAAGAGGAGCAATTCCCTTTTCAAATGATACATTGAAAAAGTGAGATAGAAGTTTCATTCAAATCAGCATTGTCTTTAGTCAGCCAGGTTTCAGTTAGCCTTATTACATTGAAAGAGAAGTTGAGGTTGGTCAAACAAATGCATAAGTATCATAGTTTTTTGGCAAGCTGTGAACGTTTATATGTAGAAAGGAAGTCACTTTTCATTTTTTGGAGGTCAACAGAGGATTTGAATTAGTTCACACGGTAGCAATCAGATATTCCAAAAGAGACTTATTTCAGTTGAACAAAACAATTTGTGTAAAGGTTATCATCATATAAAATGTTAAATGTTGTTGAGTCCCAAGATTCACTTTTTGATTGTTGGAAAGTGCTGGAAAGATAGTCTATTAATGTGTCAAAGTGAGACACAATTGTAGTCATACTTGATCTTATATTTTGCATGTCTTATTTTTATTAGACCTATATGTATATGGTTTTAGTGAGTTGCCCTGCATGCTTTTTTATATGGTTTTATGTTTTCTGATATTGTGTTTTGACTTGTACTGAGTGAATTTAACTTTGATTGATCAAGTGATGGACTAAGTGAAAATACTGTTGAGTGATTGGATGAAACACCCCCCTTCACTCAGGATTGGCGGACAAGACTGAGTTCCTAGATTTTTTGCTGAGTGTGAGAGGTGAACAGGAATGTGAACCAGGCTACTCTGAGGGTGTGTGTGTGCTAGTGGTAGTCATATGTCACTTGATTGAGGATATTTATTTTCCTCCTCCTGCAGCGGCCTCATATACATGGTCCCGGAAGAAACGGCATGGCTGGAGCCGAGGAGCCGACAGCTGCAGACTTCCTTTCCCCCTTGTGTCACAGAGAACTTGAGTATCCCCCTTCCCCTACCTATTTATTGGCCCTCACCATTGGAACCAACATTAAGGACTTTTCTATTCCATTTTAAGTATTCTTGATTGCCACAAGCTTCTTTTAAAATCACTCATCTTTCACCTTGTTTTAATAACTTGTGAATAAAATTCCCGAACAGTCACTGTGCGTGTGTTGTATTTTTTTAACAGTGGAAATTCAAGCCTCCCACTTGTGTGACAAATGGTCGATTTGCTTGATCATACAGGTCCGTGATTGCGTGTTATAAGCCAGAGACGGATGTAGGTAAGTGTAGTGTCAGATTGCTTGGGTGGAGATGATGTAATGGTAGTTTGGTAGAGACAAAAAACATGTTAAAAAGTAGTCACCATATGTATCGGGATCCTGCTGGCACAGATTCAGTCCTGCTGTGTGGTTTCTTTCATCTGCTTAGGCTTTTGTGGTTTAACTACCCGTCTGTCATAGTTAATGACAGTAAAATTTCCTTGTTCCCTGGTCTGTTTCACTGCTGGAATAAGGTCTTTTCTCTTACACCTTAGCAATTCAGAGAGTCCTTGTCCTCATTTATATAAGTTATAGTGTTGTGGTGAGCTCTCGCCTTGGCAAGTATGAGTTCTTTGTGTTTGTACCTTAATTTCACGACAGTTGGTCCTGCTTTTCAAGAGTTCTGTTTTACATTTTCAATGTGGTGGGCTCTTTCAATTTCAATCAACTTCAGATCGATGTTCTGATTTTTGTTCAAAAACTCTTTGACATTCTATTCAGTGTCTGACCAAGACTCATAGGCACTGTCCTGTATAAGACCGATCTGTTGACTCTGATTCTCTAAATCAATTTTGGATATAATTTCTTTGTTTTCAGAATTCATACACTGAGAGGACAGAGACTGCAGGTGTGATTCAAATGAACCAACTTCTCCATCTCTCTCAAATCATGAATATGGGCTTGATAGAACTGAGGCCTGGATTTTTTTTTCTGTAGACTACCCCTTTCATGATTCCATCAACTGAAGTAGCTGTAGATTCCAGGATCATCTTGGTGAAGGACATGAAGTTTGTCTCTTGTCTGTTAAGCATTTCCACATATAATAACTTCTCCTGTTCCATCAACTCTCTCATTGTCTCCATAGAGACATAGTCCTCATCATTAGTGATGTGTTCTTATTACTGCTATGGGGCACGCTTGCCTGCTGTTGAAGTTGCAATGGATGGATTCTCAACACTGAAGAGATCCCCAGGGGCCTTGTCAATCCAGATTGTCCTTGTCAGTTGCTTAGGCTGATTCAAACAAAGCAGAGGGAATAGGCAGAGGTAGAGTGGATCCAACAAATATCAGAAATTGCAAAAAACATCCACAACCTTTGGCTGCTTGTCCATTTAGCTTGTCATTAGATGTCAAGTAGCACTCTGGATCAAAAACTTAAAATCTTAATCTTAATTCATTCATTCATTTCTTACAATGTACAGTTAAAACATGTTGGAATGTCAGGAGCCAAGCTCATTCAGCCGCCAAACAGGAAGTTGCACAGGAGAACTGTCCAATGTCCTGATAGCCATGTAGAGAGCTGCTCCTGCTGCTGCTTCAGCAGCAATTTTTAAAATCTTGTAGGACCACCTGCAGGTCTAATTGTATCAAATACTAATTTCTAAATTAAACGTATTTCTGCAACACTTTCTGGCTTTTTACAATTATTTACTCTGTTATTGTGAAGTAAAGTTTTATCGGTGACGAAACGTAACCAGATTGTTAAGGAAGGTGATTTATACTGACCAGTGTAACCAAAAATAAGTTTCTCCAAAACATTTAAATTAACTGCATGTTGTCTGTTGAAGATTCTGCTGCTTGTGTTTTGTTTTGTTTTGTTTTATATTTACCACTCAGGGATGCACTAAATTTTGTTGTACAGCTGTGCAATGGCAATAAAGACATTCTATTCTATTCTATTCTATTCTATTCTATTCTATTCTATTCTATTCTATTCTATAGCAATCGTCACCTGGGGGACCCATGTTGAGAGGCTCTTGACAGAAAACATCTGCCCTATACTGGAATGTACCTGAGCATGACAGACAATGAATACCTACAATACCAGCTCCAGATTTGCCATTCTGTATCTGACCCTGTCCTCTGACCTTTGACCTCCTCCTGGATGGAAGGGAAAGGAAACAAAAACTCGACTACACATATCAAGAAAACAGACACAGAAATTTTTAATCTTGTATTAGCAGTAAAACTGCTAGTAAAACTCTCACTTCCTCTGACAGAAAGATCCTGATCCTAGCTGAACAATGTTATTTTCTCAGCACATTATAAAAGATACCAAGACCCATAAGTTTTAATGTACAAAAATAGTGTTATTTATGTTATGCTGTATTTACTATGTACACAATTTCTTACAATGTTTTAAACATTTGATTTTGTCTTGTTTTGTGGCTATAATAACCTACAGCACATGTGTTTAGGGATGAAACTTCCTGATGTGCATACCACATAACTGCAACATCCACAGCACGACTCCCGGCTCTGGGAATGTCACACCCCTTTCTCCCCCTACATTTTCTGTCTATATACTGTCTGTTAAATAAAAAGGAAAAAGCCTAAAAAATCTATCTTAAAAAAAAAATCACTGAAATTAGTCAGTAAGCATTAAATCATGGTTTTAGTGTAGTGTCAACACTGACACCAACAAACTGACACAAACACACATAAGCTGCCAACCCCTCTCTCTCTCCAGCTCCTCTCCACTTCTCCTCTGTATCTGGAAGTGGGATTAGTGGTTATGGCCGAGGTATGGGAATGAGGCTTACCTGCGAGTGGGAGCCTAGTCCTCAGTCCCTTAGCAGAAGAGAGGGAGATTAGCCCAGTACATAAACACACTGGGATTACTCACTACTAAGGATTAAAGGATGCATGGATACAGTATTGGGTTATGTTCCTACAGCATGTATATTTACGCATTTGGATGTGCTTGAAGCATGCATCTTTAAGATTACTTGCTGTGAGATTACCTCAACAGAGAGTTGGAGCACTTGAGACTTTCCAACATGGAAACCGATTGGGGAAAGATTAGTCAGCAAATCTAAATCGACACATGCCACATGTTGAGAAACGCCTCCCTCCACTTCAAATTTGAGTTCTGCTATGTTGTTTACTTACAAGTTGCACCCATGTCAGTCAGGTGGTGGCTATTTGTTTGTTAGAATCAATATTGGTATTTTTTATTCTGTTTACTTGCGAGTTCTGCCCAGTCAGTGAGTCGGTAGCTATTTGTTTGTCCAGAATCAATATTTTTGTTACATCCTCACCTGCTAAGCAAAGCAGCTGCCATCCATGGGGAAAAGACCTTATATAACTCAGCATGGAGACTGCCAATATGAACAGATGAGTTACTGTAAACAAAGGACATGTTTGTGTGTGTTTGTAGATGCATGTGCTGCACATACATACATTAAGGTTTGCTTTCATTTTTTGCAGAAGCCAAATCAGGGAAGAGCAGTGATTCGTTGTGCCCCATTTGAAGTACAACTTGGAGATGTAATTGGTCTCCTGACACAATTGCACACAGGCATACATGCACACACACACATTCACTCACTCATATGCTTGCTCTCTCACTTGCTCATTCTCTGTTTTCCATGCCTTTGAACCCATCAAAATGTATTAGCCAGAGAACAAAGACTGTGTACTTTGGATGAAGTTGATGAGTCAATTACACAACAGGGAGTATGATAAGAAAACTCTGGTGGATCTCATGAATACTGTATTGTGTGTATTGCCTCATTATGTCGTTCAACTCTTCCTTTTGAGAGGGTTTCCCTACTTTTGACAGATCATATGTATCATACAATCTGCGTTGGGAGTTTAAGTGTTATAGAGTGTCAATCAGCCTATAGGTTCCTTGCAGAAAATGAGGAGATCTTATGATACATACTTCATTTATGAAGTATTAACATTCTACATATTGAAATGTCATGAGCACTGATGGGTGTCTTCAGTGTGGGGCTATACACGACATTCTCCACTATGTAAAATGTGTTTTTTTTATTTTATCTTAACAATGTTTCACACAATTACACAGCAATATATCGTAAATGATTGCGTACTGGAATTTCCCCTGATAATAAAAGAGGAAAGGAAATAGTTTCCTTCTTAGATTGGTGGTTCACTCATAGCTCCTAATAAAATAGTACAATAAAATACAAAATGAGCTCATCTTTCCCGTAAATCTGTTTTTGGTCCCTGGACACATATGTCTTGACTATCTGTCAAATATTAGGTCAGGCATTTCAGAGGAGGCTTCTTGTTGTTCGTTATTCTCTAGCTTAATGAGGGAGACATGAAGGAGTGTCTTCTCCTTGCTTCAGGTTTCAAAGCTGCGTTACAGCTACACACTGGAAACAAAGCATATGTTTTCATCTCGACTTTTAAGAGAACCTACTTGCTATTTATATCCCATCATTGGCAGAAAAGGGATGACAGCTCTCTCTTCTTCTGCTTGCTTTCTCTCTAAAATTCCTCTGAAAAAAAATTAACCAATCAGTCACTTTCTCTCCTCCCTACAGCATTCACAGTGTGTGCTGCATCTGTGCGTGTGAATGCTTGTGTTTGACTAGTGTCCCTGATGCCTCACCTACATATAAAAAGTACAAAACCAGTTAGCTGTCATCATTGGATGACAGCTTCAGAAAATCAAAGGCATATCAGACTTGTTAGTTTGTGAAATACACAAATACATATTTGACATTACATTTTAAATAAAAAAAGCATTTAAATAATATCTTTCTAACAAAATGAGTACTTTCAGAGACGCTAGTTGTGAAGATGAAAGTGGTAATTCTGCTGTTATGCTTGGGAGGGTGGGAAAACACACAGGCGCAAAGGAGCACACGGGGAAGCAAAAAAGGAGAGAAATATAACGTCTGACAGGTGGCACACTTTCTCCGCACTGTTTCTCTCTGAAACTGATAATATGACACCTTGCAAATGATGTAAGAGAGAAGGCAACAATTTAACATTGTTCATGCAAGTGATTTGTTCTCAACTGATCAGTTTTCTGTGCTGCATGTGGAGTTTCTAACACAAGTTTTAACACGATAACACTACTTATTTTCAATATGCTTTCATTAGGCAGAGAAAACTGTTCAGAATAAAATTAACTATGCAGGCATCCATGCATTAACTTTAGCTTTTCATACTATTAATCACAGTCCATAAAATGTGCAGAGAATGACCAGGCAGCATCCGTTCTTTTCTAAATGGAAATAAAGTTTTGCTTTTCCTGATTTCATTCAGGATGAACTTTATTGACATTCTGCAAAATGGTCTGCTTCAAGGCCAATGACCTTGAAGGAAACTGGACACTGACGGACAAGAAAAAAGTTAAAACTCCAGGCGGTATGAAAGCCGCTCTGAGGTACGCCTGTAATATGCTAATAATTACAATGATTAATAATGATTTTCCAGCCACTGACTGTTACACATCCTCATCTAATGGGATTCATTTAATTACACTATTTTCTGGTTGTTGTCTTGCCTCTGGGATCCCTGACTGTTGAGCTCTCTCATTCTATCTTGCCTCCAGGAGCTCCCTAAATTTAAAGATCACAGAACCTGAGGAACATTTTAATGGCTGCTGAAATGAGCATCTCTTCAGGCAACAGCCCAACTTTCTCCCACTCAGAAACTTTCCTGTAGCATTACATGTGACCCACCAAGCCATTGTTCATTGTTACCTACTCTCTTCGCTTCATGCGGGGTCCTCCCACCAGCACCTACATCATGTGACTGATAGTGGAGCAGTGAGGGGAGTTATTCCCTTTTTAATCACTTTGGAGACCATCTCCAGCTTAATTGCCTTCAGGCGTTTTGTGGTGTTTCATACCATTCATGGTGCCTTCAGCGCGTAGGCTGTACCCCACAATGTTCATCTGCATGAGCCAAACAGGATGTATCTGTGTAGAGTGACACCTGGCACTAATTCATTTCTGGTGTGCAGTTTAATGGGTTTTTTTTAGATTGTCAGGTTAACTGTTTGTATTGGTGCTGTGCTGACTGTGTCATCTGAATCCTATTTTTTAACCTTTATCCTTTGCAGTAGTCACTATAAAGAGACATTTTAAAAATCCTCATGACAGTTATAAGATATTATTTCAGATTTTGGGTCTTCATTATTTTATCTCGTTAGATAAAAATCTCATTAAGCAGAACTATTACAAGAGTTCTAAGATAATTACATTGTGTTTAAGTCCAACCAAAGTACACATCTTTTACTTTACTTTTCCCTATTTTATTACTGAAAGGTAGAAAAAAAAAACATTCCTGAAAATATATCCAAAAATGTGTTGGTTAGCTTAAGCCTCTGAGGGGGCGGGCCATTGTGAGTTTGACTGACAGCTGAGCTGGCATAGGTGCAGAGACACAATGTAAACACAACTGTAGGTTACATGCCAAGAAAGACTTTGTGATGTGAAAAAAGGCCTCACCATTTTGTATTTAAATTGAAGGAATATGACATTTGCAGGCCAATTTTAAAACTATTCAAACTGCAACAGCTAGCAAAGCAACTAAGGCAACCATCCAAAATGATTAAAGCAAGTGCATTTTTTTAAGGTACATATTTGTTTGCTAGCTCATTCAGCAAGGATCTTCTTCATCTCTATTTGTGTTGTTGCAAAAAAGAAGGTACCTTTAAGATGTGGGTCAGTCACATATATGTATAGGTGGCGTATACACCGTATAACAATCTTCCCTGATGTGCACAGGTGTTTAGAGTGATAGGAGGGCAAAAATGTCACCTCCAGACTAACATTAAGTATAGTTCTTTTTGTGTAGGCACACACAGATTGAAAAGTTATGGCTGAAACTGTAAACCATTATTGGATATAACAGTATGTCACCTGGTATTTGATATATAACTCAGAAAGCGTCTTTATGAATAACCAAAAAAGCTTGGCTATGGTCAATTGTCATTTTAAATTAGTGCCTTCTGGTTTACACAAGAGGAACTTAAGTCCTACGTTGTCACTACATTGCAGGTCTGGTGGTGACTATATAACTGAGGATATTTGGTAAACACACACACACACACACACACACACACACACACACACACACACACACACACACACACAAACATTAAAGAACATTAAACATATCAATGTGAATGCAGTGAATGCTTTAATATGGAGAAGCCTTTGGTATCATAACCATAAATCATTGATGGTATCTTGATGGTATAAAAATAGTGACTTGCTGCATGTGACTTGCTGCCCACAAGAGAAAAGCTTTCTCAGTTTCCCACACAACTGTGTGCGGGTGTCTTCTCGCCATACCAATTACAAGCAAAACATTCTCAGCCAGCAAACATTTACAGGTTCATACATCTATTTACTTACTTTTCAATGTATCATTCATCAAATATTTCATTTTCTATGATCCATGGTGTTGGAGTTAACTGTGTGAAAATGTGTTGGAATGAAATTTCATCATGTTTTGAGTTTCTTTAGCTCATAAAATCTTTCATAAAGTTTGTTCACACACATCTTTATTTTTCCCCAACATTTATTTTTTTAGAATACATTTTGCTATATGGTCACTGATAACGCGAATCCTGATTAAATATCTGTTTTTCATGATCATCACAGGACAACAATATTAAGCCTTTTTTGCTCAGCATACTTCCCACAACAGACTATTAATAACAGTTATTTGTGAAGTGTTGTTCTATCCTAAATTTAGAGAATCCTGCCTGGTTATCTAAATGGGCCAGTAGTATATGAGAGAAAAGAAATATGAATTTTATAGAGGCAAATATTTGTATTGTGAATAAAAAGCAAATTTTTCACAAGCATAGTTCTCATCTTGTTTTTATCTGGCAATGGAATTCTAATTTTAACGCTACTTTGCTTTTGGCAATCCAATGCCATTTAAGTAAGTCATTAAGGATTTAATGACAGCTGTAGCAAGTTCCCATCTGTTTGGCATATTGACTGTATAAAAGGGAAGCAGAAAAATCTGTCATTCCTAGTGTATATTAGGGCTATATTGCTCTACCTGGATGCTTCATTGCAAGCTGGGGTAAACTAACATCACTATTAAAGTTCTCAAGGTTATAAACTTTAATAGACAAAATACTTAAATGTCCAAAGAAAAATATATTAATTATTGTTATTTAAAGAGTTTAATACTATAGATCTGTTGACATGATAGATTAGTTTTAATTCCCAGCTTTGAAAAGCTATTTCTAAACACAAATAATGAGTAGACTATGACTAGTTCTGGGTCACTGAAATAGCATTCCATGTGATTTGATAACTGCATGTGAATTGTATAACTTAATATAGATGTTGTTTTCCCTTGTAAAAAGTGTCATGTGCCATTGTTTTGGTTGCCTTATTTTCCCCTTTTCTTCAACACTGGTTCATATAATTAACCTAGCCCTTCCTACCATCAGGATGATTAATGTTGTTTCCTGATAGTTTGTGGTTTTGGATTTGGAATGCTTTGTCAGTATATTTGGTACATTTATAAGGAAAATAATCAATTACTAATAACCAATAGCAATAATAATAACCAATAATGCTAAAAATCTTCACATTTATCATTATTTTGCTGTTGCGTCAGTTTACTCATTACAATTTCTTTAATTGTATACATGCTAAATCTTAATTAAGGAAACTGTAGTTTATGCAATTATCTCAAAATGTGATTGTTGAATTATATAGTTCATAGCTGAGTCACAACCTTTTATGTATAATAGTCAAATGCTGAAAAGGCTTATATATTGATTGATGACATTTTGAGTTTAACTTATTTATTTTGAAGTGCCTCATAAACCCTTGATGTCAGAGAATCATGTAATCCTTCATTTAACGGCGTCACAGTTCACCAAAACTGGAGATACAAGATGTAGGCTTTTCACTCATCAACAGTGATATATTCATTCATCATTTGACATCATCATCATAGTTAAAAATAAAATGAAATAACAACATGAATACCAAGGCATGTAAGAGACAAGGTTTATTTATGTGTCATACTACTAATTATTAGTTTCACTATGCAGACATATGCATAGTTTACTGTTATTGCAAACACAGCTATATATGTTCAAAGTGCCCTTCTTGCCAAATCTGAAAGCCATGTATAACCAAGTGGGCAAACCAAAACTTATCTTTAGGGGGACTATATTTTTGTGATAAACTATATTTTTTCTCCAACATGATGCCATGACCATACTAGTTCTTTACTAACATCCTGGCCATACCTAAGATACTTACATATATATAATATATATACATAATACATATATAATAGTTTATAGTTTACAAATGTACTATAAATAAAAGTATACACTTACCTAACAGTAACAGAGCGTTATCAGTTATTTACTTCTGTAGTGATTTTATGTGTTGTTGTATCCATTATTATAATTCCTTCCCTGTAAAGATTTCCATACATTTACAACTGGCTTGTTATCCCAGGAGCCCAACATTTCAGCTCTGCCAGTGAGAACAGAGGAATGATTAACAACAATTTCATCAATTTTATTATTTCAATAACCCTTGTTGCACTGAGTAATTGCATTCCTTAAATTGTGATCACTCATTCTCATACTTATGCAGGCATTAATCTCAAGAGACTTAGCCCCTCCATTTGTTATTGCTGTGACTACTTTGTGGTTCCACTTTCTCTTCTACCTCAAAAAGGTTGGAACCCACCCTCTATCATTGTGATCAGTGGGGCCTAAAAGAGAAAGTTATTCAAAGTCCCAAAGGTTTTGTTCATCCATTAAGTCAAACAAGTGAGTGTTTGGTAAATGTTAGAAAATGTTGTGCTGCTCATTAAAGTGTTTTGTTACTCCAGCTCTTGGACAGACTTGCATAGACTTTTACTCAAATGTCAAGCATGCAAGCATGAAACTATACAGTAAAAGAAACAAAAATGTTTGTTTAGTTCCCTCTTTGTGCTGTAGGCAATGAGCACTAAAGCAAAGAGTAACGGGTCATTGTTTTTGCAAAGCATTTCAACTTGGTTTTCAAAGAGATATGATTTATTATCAGAGGGGTTGAATGGATGGATTTTTTTCTGCCTTGACAGGTATGCAAATTCAGATTTTGCACTAAAATTGCTTAAAATAATGCTTGATCAATAACTTTCCCTTAATCTTGAGGTTATAATATGTTGTATTTCATGGTTATTGAGCCATATTAAATTATGACAATACTGTTACTAAAAAGAAAGTGAGCTTTATTGTATTATGTTTCAATGCTCTTTCTGTTGTGTTGTGTCACAGTTTGTCTTTTATTCACACAAGAGATGATATTTTACTTTACATCTGCATGAAGTGTTAACAGTTACCTGAATATTGTGACATGAAGAGTTGGGGTGCTTCTGTGTTCACTGCCTGGTTCTTACGGATTTGCTGAAAATTTGACTTTCACAGCAGCAGCTGGTTTTATGTCGTTGTAAGTAAGTTTTGTTTTGTTTTTGTCAGCCCGGATAACCAAAACAGTCATAACAAAGGTAAAAGTATTACAGGTGACATGAACTCTTCTAAAATCCTAAAATTAGGTAAAAGAAAATTAATGGCTTAATTATATATTAATTATTTATTTATATTACAGCTGATAAAATCTTATCACAGCTGAAGGGGCCCTTGGGGAAATTACTCTATAGTGAAAGTGAGATTTCCACAAATTCTGCCAATGTCGGAGACATCAGGGGGGCTTGACCTGTCTGCACTTCTGTGGGGAATTCTTGTTGTAAATAAACTGACCAAGACAAAGTGTTTAAACACAACAAAACTCTCAGTACAAGGTTCCAGATTTGTTTTGACCAAAGTTTTATGATAATCTTTTCAGTTGTTTTATCAAATCTGGTATAATATGTTCTGGACATGAAGATAAAGACAAAATCTGAGCTTCTTAGCTGATAAGCACCTATAGTGGTGAGTTGAGGTTGGTGGGGTGGTGGAGCTGGACAGACCTGGTAGATCCAGACAGCATATTGAGGATTTGTTGGTAAATCCTGGTGGTTGATATGATTACCAGGATTTCATCTCTCATCTCCAAGTGAGCTTCAGTGAGTCAATAAGACCCTGCTGAAAACCTTTTTCATGAGAACAGCTGTAAGGGCCTGTTATCAGAGGTTTAGTTTTTGTCATGGATGCAACCAAATTAAAAAACACCCTGGTGGACACCAGCTTTGGTCACCACATTAAACACAAAAAAGTGGCCTGCTGGGCAGGTTGGTGAAAATGACTCCAGTCTCAACAGAGAATACCCAGTGGCCATAATTGTAGTGGTACATGTACATGTACATAACAATTGTAATACAATCTAATTTAGAATTTGAGAATGGTTGAGAATGATTTATATTCTGCAAAAATATAAAAAAGTGCATAGATCCAAACACTAAATTCTAGGTGCTGGACAGAAGAACATGTAAAACATTACCTATTAGGCCAAATCATCTGACAGGTCACCAGGTCCTAATAGGCTGCTTTGGTTTGGATTGGATTGGACAATAGTATTGGATTGATAAATACATACATAATAGATAAAAACTTCACATCAGTGCGGATAATCTAATGATAATATACTCAGCACGTTAGTAAACATAATGATTTTGTATATAAGCAACATATAATGCATAATAAAAAGCAGAATAAAGTCCCTAGAAAATACACCATATATACACATAAGCCCCATAGTGCTCTTCAAAAAGATACAATTGTCTGTCAAGTCAAAGACCGTGTAAAGTAATAGCTTATAGCTTAATCAGAATATATTTAATATCACATGACTATAGAGCATCAGGTATGAACCGATATGAACCGAAGGAAAATGTAACCTATTTTATTTAGAGGGGCCTCTAGGCGTCTCTGCTGATATAAAAAAGCGGTAATATTGAATGGCAATGAACAATACCACAGCAATGGAGAGACAGAGCAAAATAAGTTATATAACCCACAGGCTGAGGATATAATGTCAACATCAAAAAGACACAGGGCATATCATAAATACATACACACACAACTGGTAAATAGAGGAGACTGACCAGAAAGAGCCTACACAAGAGAGTCACTACAGAAATGGCCACAAGTCAAAGTTCTCATTTAACCCTTTTGGAGCCAACATGTCCAAGGTGTGGATCCAAAACTTCTCTTTTGAGTAACAATGAGTTTGTATCACCTCCATGACAGGGATGTTTGACCAATTCAATGTCCATGTATCTGAGAGAAGAAACATTGTGAGGTGCTTGTGTGAAATGCAGCACCACTGAGCCTCTAATGTTATGGTTTCAAATAGAGGATCTGTGCTCAGAAATTATTATTTTAAATTATTGTTTTAAGTAGTCTGATTTTCCAATGTAGGCCAGGCCACACAGGCATTTGTGCATACAGGTCATGTTATTAGTGTTGCATGTTATGACATGTTTTTTTTTTTTGCTCGTGGGTGATTGAGAGTTGTGGCTTTGTGTGTAAATTACCACATCTTTAATCACCATGAAAAGTGAATATGCTGTCATAGAAATGGGGCTGGGTCAGTGGTTGAAGGTCGGCTCTCACCAGCAGGTTTCTCAGATTGAGTAGTCTCCTGTAATACAAGGTTGCGTGGTTAAATATTTGTTGACTGCTGGGTCAGATTCTATCATGTGTATTTTTGAATGATGGATTGAAATTCCCTGCCAAGGGGCCAATACTGGATTATACTACTGACTCTTGACTCAGATGCCCTGGGTCTGGTCTGTTTGTGATACATTTTCAAAGTGTCAATGTGCCTGTGCAACCCATTCATGTTTATACTGTCTCTGTTGAAAATGTTTCTCTAGATCAGCAGCCTGGGCTTGAAATCTAAATCAGAAGTACAGGTGCAGTGAATGCGACTAAACTGGGATATAGGCATACTCTTCTTGAGTGGAATGGGATGAAAGGATTGTCCTTGTAGCACAGAGTTCCTGTCAGTGTTTTTATGATGTAGGTTAGAACCAAGTCTCGTTATCTTATAAAGTCTCTATAAACAACAATGTCTAAGAAGTTCATCATGTGCTCATCAGTAATGCTTGATAATACATCCCATGTATTATAGTGTAATTTCACATAATTTACCATGTCAATTTCTGCAACTTATGGTGTAACTTCTTTGTATGAAACTATACATATAAAATACTTACTGCCTATTGGCACTTAAATGCAGGTACAGCAGAAAAAAACAAGACAACAAGGGAGTAACAATTGGGGATTCAGAGTGTAATTTCCCTATATTTACCATGTAATTTCACAGAATTCATAGTGTAACTTCCTCATATGAATCAGTATATACATATATGGATGAAGTGCAATAAAAACAAATGCTCTTGCCCTTTGCTTAAGGCAGTTATGACAATCATTTTTTTATGCATGTGAGTTTGGCAGGAAAGCTTCACCCACACTCCGGGGATTTATTATGCTTATGTCTTCTACCTCATTGTATGAATTTGAATAAGAACAAGTTGAGGAATGGGCCTTTACTTTTGAACATTTGTTCCTAGCAGGCATGCTCGTCCAGCACTGCAGCAGCTGATAACGGGCAGAAAGCAAACTTACCTCCCTCAAGTGTACAGCTTTGGAAGGCTTGTATTGCCATCTAAGGGCAAAAAACTAACAATATAGTGATGTAATAATATACATATGTATATCTTTAATTACACAATCATAAGGTATAATGGGAGTGGTAAAAATATTTTTTATTATTTAATTACACAGAAACCACAAAATATGTGCTGTTCTCCTGTTCTTTGTAAATACAGAGCAATAAAATGGAGCTGGATTATGAAGTTTACACTGTTCTTCCGTAAAAACATAGAACCAACAACGCATGCGCTGCTCTCCCATTCTTATTGTATAATTACCCAGTAAAAATAAATTATCACAGGACATATGTCCATCTGATGTTGCAATAAGGGACCTAAGACTAGGTGTTTGGTTCGGTTACCTTTCATTTCACAAAATGAAGCCCTTAAACATTTCCTTAACAACAGACCAGAACTACATTTTGAACAGATTGTGGAAAAATATTATTGAACATTATTAAATAGAATTTGATTTATTTTTAACTTCTTGACTATATAAACTACTACTACACAATATAAATATGCTATATAAATTGTAATATCTAAAAACTAAACAACAAAATATCTTAATTCTTAACTAATCTATTATTTTAACTAAGGAAACAAGGGTTTACAAATTGTCATGGTAATCAAAATAAAAATGTAGTTATAAAATGATTAATTATAGTAAAAAAAAAAACAAAAAAAAAACAACAACAACAACAAAACAATTTTCAGGAATTTTGTTCTTATGTTGTAAATCCCCACCTCAGAGGGAGGAAATTATCTCTTCTTTCAGTTTGTTTATTTTATTCTTCAGCTCAGGGCAGGAGTCCACAAATCTTTTAAGCTGCGATTCAAAAATCTTTTAGGGTTGTCCCTTCAGTGTAGGGACACACACCAAAGTTTTCCCTGTCTGAAGTTAATCCACATGTAATCACAATTATTTAAGTGTTTTAGTGAAGTCTAAAACACACATGCACACAATTGTTACATAACAGCCACCCACACCACCACCACACACACTTAATTCACTCAATTAAAAACAATAGTTACAAGTTAATCTGACATAACGTAATTTGTAGTGAATAAGTGAATAACAGCATGTTGATTGTCTCTCCTTTAAAAGCAAGCCTGGTGGCACCATAAATACATTTTAACAACATTTTAAATTAATTAATTAAAGAAACCATCTTAAGGAAAATTTATTTGACATGTACTTTTATATATTTTAGTTTGGCTCATGACCGACCAGCTAACATGGAGGGCGCAGGATTTATGAGCTACACTGCAGCCAGCCACCAGGGCCAATCAAGATGTTTTGGTTTCACTTTTGGGGAGCTGTCATGACTTCCATCTTTATATACAGTCAATGTTTTTTGGCACATAGCTATACTTGTGTAGTCACTGCACAACAAACACAAAATGATAAGTATTGTATTTCTTTGCTGTCGGCTCTCACAGGCTAACTGCCACAGCTAATGTTACAATCACCTCAGCCCGCTCTTCCTCCTACCAGCATAAATCTATCATTGTAAAGCAGTTGTAAAGTAGTACTGTCGTAACACTTGAAGAGCAT
Organism: Euthynnus affinis; assembly: GCA_029490765.1. Taxonomy (NCBI): domain Eukaryota; kingdom Metazoa; phylum Chordata; class Actinopteri; order Scombriformes; family Scombridae; genus Euthynnus; species Euthynnus affinis. Next base: position 21,259,528 of record CM055838.1, read on the forward strand.
TAAGTATTGTATTAAAGTGACACAATATGACACAAACTGACTAAAAATACAGCTCAAAAGGACAACTCCCTACCATAGAAAACAAGAACATAGAACATTTCAAAATATATTTGAAATATGAATTATACTATGCTGCCATATTTTGCCATACCTACATTTAAGTACCAGAGGGAACATGTAGTAAGAGATGTCAAACTAGGCAGGAATCCAAAAAATTCTCCCAGGCTCTCACTGTACCCAGCACAATGTTAACCACACAACCTCGTACTGTCTATTATGACTATTCATCATAGCAATTACTGATGTGGTAACAGCTCACAATGCAAAAAGCCACTACTTTTAATCACCCATGAACAGGAGAACTTATCAACATTGTGTCATGACATGCAACACTAATAACATGATCTATATGCTCAAATGTCATGTGGCCTGGCCTACATCAGAAAAACTACCGGACAATTTAAAACAGGAATTTCTGAGCACAGATCCACCATTCGAATGATATTAGAAGCCCAGTGGCAGTGCATTTCACACAAGCACCTCACGTTTCTCAGATACTTGGACATCAAACTGATCAAATATCTCTGTTGTGGAGGTGATATAAACTCATTATTATTCAAAAGAGAAGCTTTTTGGATTTACTCCTTGGACACGCTGGCTCCAAAAGGGTTAAACAAGGACTTTGACTTGCAGCCATTTCTGTAGTGACTCTCTTGTGTAGGCTTTCTCTGGTCAGTCTCCTCTATTCACCAGTTGTATGTGTGTGTATTTATGATACGTCCTGTGTTGTTTTGATGTTGACATTATATCCTACTGTGGGTTATATAACTTATTTTGTTCTGTCTCTCCATTGCTGTGGTGTTGTTCATTGCCATTCAATATTACCACCTTTTTAGATCAGCATGTTATAGCATGACGGTTCATACCTGATGCTCTATAGTCATGTGATATTCAAGTTGTTCTGATTCAGCTCTAGCTACTGTACAAGGTCTTTGACCTGACAGACAATTGTATCTTTCTGAAGTGTACTAAGGAGCTTGGTACATATCTCGTGTGTATATATGGTCGTGTGTGCTTTTTACTATGCATTATATGTTGTTTATATACACAACCATACAGTCATTATGTTGACTAATCTGCTGAGTATATTATCATTAGATCGTCTGCACTGATGTTAAGTTTTTATCTGTTATGTATGTATTTATCGATCCAATCTATTGTATGCAACCAATCAAAGGGAGCTTGTTAGGACTAGGTGACCTGTCAGTTGACCTGGCCTAGTCTTTGTCTGAGGAAGAGCTTAATACATGAAACATCACATGGTGATATACCAATAAATGTTCATGGGAGCATTATCTAATGTGTGGACTCTATTTTTCTGTTTTTCACATGTTCTTCTGTCCAGCACCTAGAATTTATTGTTTAGATGTGCATGCTTTTGTATGTTTTTTGCAGAATATAAATCATTCTCAACCATTCTCAACCCAACAGAGAGAGCAAATTCAATAATGTTCATGGGAGCATTATCTTGTATGTGAAATGATTTATATTCTACCTATACTGTCCAAAAACAGGCCAAAACAATAGTGAGTGTCCTATTCTTTTTTGACTACTAAACCCATGCATCTGAATGCTTTATTCACCACCCACATTAACTAGCTCATTTAGTGCTCTTTATGAAATCTATATCCTCTGCCCTCGTTGGTATCTTTTGGCTGATAGTGACTCCTGTGGCTAGTTGTGCTCCATCTGTTCAGGGAGCCACCAAGCAGTGGGGATTTTCCAAAAGCAAAGAAATCTTTGAGATGCAGGCTTGCTTCATATGGGTTAGTCTGGTAAGTGGTTCAGAGATTTAGATCATAGCTTTATTCCTCTAACCTTTATCGAAACACTATTTTTTCGTCAAATTGCCAAATATCAGCTATTTCTTGCTCAAAGCTATGAGTGTGCCTTACAGTACAACCTCCAACACACCGTAGATGAGCTGTGATGAACTAATTTTAACTGTCTTGATGTGATATTCAATGCAATCATTTTATCGTTAGTCATAATGATGAGGTAATGATGAGTTGATGATAATGATATCATTAAACTCATGTCTGCCTTTTATTATCACTTTGAATATACACAAAACAATTTTAAAATAATTACCTCTATCAAATTTAGATACTGGTTTTTACTTTGTAATTTCTCAATAAGATATTTTATTGCTCTTTGTAAATTAACAAAGACAAAAATTCCATATAACATTAGCAACTTGCCTCCCTACCCTATCCTACTATGCTCAGACTATAATCACTGCTGCTTCCTTAATGGTCAGTCTCAGGTTGGACCACGGACCGTGCAGACACAGAGTGATCACTCAAGTCATAGGTGATGGCCCATACACTTTGGTATTTGCTTACCATTAGCTATGTGCCCCTGGTTTCAGAACTTATGCAAGTGCAAAAATTATCAGTCAATGAAAAAAAGCAACACAAGCATGTAGTATCAAGGGGAGTGAGATAACACCTGCAAATAATAGATTTGGCAATGACATCATTATTTCAGTTCAGAAGTATCTGTATCAGTAGCTTATTTTGTTAATATGAAGGTGGAAATACATTTGCTTGTAAAACCTCAACCACTTTAATGCTATTTCATTCACATCTTCATTGATACGAATTCAGATAAATATAGTTATAATCAGACTAGTACTGCACAGTACATCATTTATATTCATGACTTACTCAGTACACCTGAGGAAGTCATGCTTTTCCAGGATGCCCTCCAGGATGAATCACACTACTTTTGGAAGCTGCTTTTCATTGCCCTTCTATTTTGACCTCTTTAACACAGACGTAACAGCGATAGCCAATCTTGCCAACATGATCCTCCGACTCCTTGTCAGTATCCAGATCCTGGAGCAGATAGTGTCAAGACACTTGATCACATCAGAGTTCTACACCCTCAACGAGGAGACTTTTGTAATCTTCATTTGCCTCTTTGACATTTTAGGAGTGGTGGCATACCTATTTATTGACACTTCTTTGATGAAGACCAGACAGCTTTTCCTGAGATTCATCATCACAGGTCATACTTGTCTCCTGACAATGATTTGTGTGGAGTGCTATCTAGCAATAGTTAAGTCTGTGGTCTGCTTGAGGGTTAAGCCATTGAGGTATAAACCAACCTTGTCTGGAATGTGTGCACTTGTTTCTTGCTTGGGCAGTGTGTTAATAAGTTTAATATTTTACTACACTTTGGTAGTGCAGATCACACTGACTTGTGGGGGTATGCTATACTGTTGTATCACTGGTCTTCTGGAACTAAAACAGCCTGTTTTTCAACCTCATGAATGTGTGCTACACCTCCACTGGGTCTTGTCAGGGTTTGTCCAAGCTATGTTGTTCCTTCAGAGGTCTGTTAAACTTCCTTGTATCAAGTGGCTGTAACATTTCAGCATGTGCATTTCATGATGATTGATGTAGCCTTAATCATTATGTTTGTCAGTTAATATATGTTGTTAAATAAAAACATCAATGCCATTCTTTATGAATTATCACTAATTACAACATCGTGTCAACATCCATCTTGAATAATTTGCTACTTTTATGTTACAAAAAGACAGCAGACTTGTCAAGATTTAGAGTATATTTGCCTGTACATTCATGCAAAACTACAGTTTCTGCTACAAACAATCAAATGTTTTAGTATTTGCATATCATTTGTAAAAACGGTTTGCATCAGCGCTGCAGTTTCAAAGACCTGCGAAGCACACTGCAACAGATGGGGTGTCTTTTCTCAAAGCATTAGGATTGAGCCGATACCAAAGTAACACGCTACAAATGTAAGATGTCAATTAAGATTGGAGAACATCATTTGGTTCGCATGATTATGTCAGATTGTCAGAATGTACAAGCCTTTAATCTTTCCAACAAAAATCTTCTAGGTTTGTCCATTTTATGCAAACAGGTTTTAACCAAGAATCTATTTTTTCCTGGTTAGTAAAATCACAGCAGTTTTGTGTTTTTTTGTGTTTATGGGCTTATGTTCCAACTTCATGGTAATTAAGCAGTCAACTTCATCTTTTTGAGATAGTTTTATATACCACATGCATATTCAAATTTTCATTCTGATTTCCTGACAGACATACATGACAATATATATCAAGATAGCGTGTTGATTGTATTGTTTAAATTACTGGCATAATGCATCAATAACTAATTACCAGTTGTCTTTTATAATTATTTTTATATAAAACGGTGTGATTAGGCTTTGACAAATAAAAAACAAAATAATGAGCTGGCCGGCATATCCTATGTGTACACAGGCAACTACTAATGAGAGCTTTTCTAATGCTACAAAAAAAAACTGATCGTAAGTGTAAATAGACACAGATCAGAGGCAGTTTTTTGGTGACTAATACAGCAGTGGGACCAAGTGTGCGCTCATCCAGGCAAATTATTCAGATGCAAGACAAAACATTTTTCATGCAGGGTACAAAGGAGTGAGGTGTGCACACCATTGTTTGATTTGATTGTTAACATCATTAACAGCTTCATTATGTCAATACTGAATCCATTCTTTAACATCAGTCTTACTCTAAAAGTAATTTATAAGTAATACCTTGCAATTTCCTGGTTTGCTGCATTTGAATGGCCAATATCTCACAGCGCAGCACTCTCTAGTACCCGTGTATTATTGCTTGAATGTAGTACACTTGCTTACCAGAGATTTATGACATCTGCTAATCTTTGTTTTATCAGCCACTAAAGGAGATGATTTTGCAAAAGTACAATTCTTAGCTACGAGAAGATAGAAGCTTTTCTAAGGCATGCTGATTCTTAATCTTTTTATAGGGCATGTAGATGGCAAGATGGATGGAAATCACAGTCTACTGCCTCTCGTGTGTCATCTGTTTCAGTGTGCAGATGTTCGAGCTCCACTAATAATCAATATCATTCTTGGTCTCCCTGCCAAAATCTGTGACATGTGTTTAATAGTGGCTGGACCTGGAAATAAAGCTGCTGAGATTTTTTTTCTCTCAACCAGGCCATCTGTGGAGTTGCAATCTGTATGGCAAATGTCATATCTTTAATTGCAATAAACACCACAAGGTCTAGTGTTACAATTTTAACCTACTTCATGAGCTGTGTCTGTTTGGAATGCTATTTGGCAGTCGTACATCTTGTGACATTCCTGAAGTACAAGCTCTTGAGATACAGACTGGTTGGAACGATAATTTCTTGGCTGACAGTGCTGGTGTGTTGTACAATCCTCATATGGGTACCATATCCAGCCATTTACTACTTCACTTTTGACATGGCCTTCAAGCAGTTTCTGATGTATCTCTTTTGTTGTGTTGAGACAATTTGTCTTGTACAACCAGGAAAAAGGAGAGCAATGAAATGCTGTAAATGGTGCAAAATTGAAGGCTTTTAAAATCATTATGATCACCATTGTATCTTCAGCTTTCCACCCTTTGTTGTTTCAATAATTTTGCATGGCCATTTATCAAAGGAAGGCATTTATAATCTTTTTTGCAGTGCCACCTATATTGCTTTGATGACTGGATTCATCCCACTCGTCCTCTATATTTATAAATCTGGAAAACTGCAACACTGTATTAAAGATACTGTCATGAGCCCTCCCTCTCTGCCTCTATCATCGGCTGCTCCAGTCTCTGCTCTGTCTAATTAACCACACCTGTGTCTACTCTGCACTCATCACCTGCCAGCTGCACTGCATTATCTGCTGATCACCCTGTGTATATTAAGCCCTGTCTTTCAGTGCTTCCCTGTCAGATCGTCTGCAAACCAGCACCAGTTACCTGCCAGTCTTCTTACGCCTCTGACTCCGACCCGTGAAACCCGGACCTGCTTGACTTCGCCCCTGATCTCCTGCCCCGGTAAATTAGACCTGCCTTCCGCCTTACAATTAAGAATACTGCCTAGCCCTTGCCTGTACCTTTGCCGCGATTCCCTCTGCCCAGTCCTCCCCTCTCTCCGCTGCGTGTGTGGATTCCCCCAAGAACTCTGGACCTTCGCTGAGTGGGCCCTGGATCCAACCCCGCCATCTCACGCCCCTCAGCTCTGGACACACACCCACACACTCCCTTTTCCCCAAACCCTTCAATAAACTGCTTGAACGTGACGCTTTTGTGGTCCTCTTCTGTTTGGTTCCTGACAGATACAGTATAAACATCTGCAACATGATGCTGAGATGCCTGAGTAACAACTTTGATCATCACAATTTGAAGTAGAAGCACAGGAAGTATAATATGTCAAAGGAATAGTTAAACAGTTTGGAAATATACTTATTTCCTTTCTTTCCAAAAGTGAGATGAGAAAATCAATAACACTCTCATGTGTGTTTTAGGAGATGGAGCAAGGATGTGATTAGCCAAGCTACAAGCAAGGAGAAACAGCAAAAAAAGAAAAGAAAACGACATCTACCACTACCTGTGAAGCTCTTAAATGAACAATAATTAATCTTATTTTTTAGTCCATACACAAACAGAAATTTAAAATGACAATTTGTGGTTTTATGAGGAGATACATTCAAGATTCAAGATCGTCATTGTCACTCTGGTTATATAAGTACAATTATGTGAAATATTGCTCCATTACAGAACAGTAATGAAAAGACATATAAAAGACATGGAGAGAGAGAGAGAGACAGAGACAGATATCAGCTGCACTCTAAATGGTAATGGTAAATGTACCATACTTGTATAGCGCTTTTCTAGTCTTCAGACTACTCAAAGCACTTTCACACTATGTGTCACATTCACCCATTCACACACATTCATACACTGAATGGGTACAGGGGCTACCATACAAGGTCCAAACCTGCCCATTAGAGGAAACTAAGCACTCATTCACACTCATTCACACACTGATGGCACAGCCATCAGGGGCAATTTGGGGTTAAGTGTCTTGCCCAAGGACACATCAACATGCAGACAGGAAGAGCCGGGAATCGAACCGCCAATCTCCTGATTAGAGGACGACCCGCTCTACCACCTGTATTAGACTGCATTCAGACCAAATCTGGCAATCTAGCACTGCTATGCAGGGGGCTACGGTGGTGGAGGCGTGTTATTTTAGGCACCAGAGAGACAATGAAATACAATCCAAGAAGTTGAGTTGGAGTTGCAGATTAATGCATTTAAGGACTTACCAGAAGCCCAAATACTGTGCAGCAGTTTGCAAAACTCACAGACAGGATTTTACAACTCTTGAAAGTTTTCATGGCAGCAGCTGTTTTATCTTTCATCATGATGATCAATGAGGTGAATAGTTGAATGCGACATTTACGTTACAAAGTAATCCACTTGGAAGGTGCACTTGCGTGTATGCGATTGGCCAATGCAGCGTGACGTCGGGTTGCATTTATGCAATAGTTGAGTCCAATTCAACTTCTTGCCAGATGGCCACCACGGTTTTTTGCTGACCCCTATGCGGTTCCCCCTCCTGCAGCATAAATGCATTGTCCCCATTCATTCCTGGATTTGGTCTGGAATGAGGCTTTAAACATTTTTTCTCCTGGAGATAATTAGAATACACATTAACTTCAGAGCACATATATAGACTGTGGTCTGATCTGTTTCATGGAAAAGTGTTTAGTTGAAGGTTATATAAATGTATGACTAAGAGTGTGTTAAGATGTTTACTCATAGACTGTGTACTCTAAATACTGCTGCACATCTATATCACTGTGTATTTGTAAAAGCTTGCATACTAGAAAAAGATTCATTTTGAATGGTATTGTGTTCCATGGTTTTCAGAGTTGTTTGGCTTTTCTCTTACTCAAGGACAGTGTGGCAGCATCTGTGAGTTTAAGGACTTCAGTGAATCGTGTTTCTGTTTTTGTTGCAGAAACAGTATGAGCTTGTTTGACTTCACAAATGATCATTTGAATATGCAAATACCAGACCCTACATTTAAAACTCTCTCTGTAACCATATAGAGGTGATAATGAAAACCATATAGACAGAAGACTAACTAGAAAATCAGAAAAATATTTATTCTCCACTTTGTCATGTATACAATTTGGGGGAATAATACACATTGGAGTCAAACTGTGTAAGTGACTCATACTGTACAGATCATTTTCAAACTTAAAGAACTCATCCAAATATGTTTTAAAACACATAAAAATACTATTTGTGTCAGATTTTTTTCCTTAATAAAGTTCAATTACCTACTTTATAATTCTTTAAATTACAACTGGGCTCCTACTTCACTGAAAAGTCCATTCTTAGTGTATGTGCACTAAATGTTACAAGTTTCCACGTTACACTTGTGTAATTTGCATATTGGACCGGCTTCCAAACAAGTTGTGATGTCACTAAGTCAACTCATGCATACATGTCTTAAACTCACAACACAGATAACTTTCCCCCTTCAACAGATGAATGTGAAAACAGCCCTCTAGCCTCAAACTCACATCAAGTGAAGCTTAAACATCCGAGAACAAGAAGAAAAACATGTTTTTCACCGGAGGGGCATTTTAATGATTAGTTATTATGGTTCCATTATTTTGCTTAAATTATATACAAGAGTGTGATTGTAATGCTGGTCATTTCACTTTCATGGAATGTTCTTGACAAAATGTTAAATTACATTTGTCATTGAAATAAAAATATTGCAATTGCAATTGCAATATTCCAAGTTAGGCTTTAAAGCCTCATATCTGGAGTCCTGTCCTTTTCTTTCGCTTTAACTCAGCTGAGTGCAGTTTCTGTGATGACTTACACTGAGAGAGACTGTTCACTAGAGACCCTACACACACCCCCTTCACCACCACCACCACCACCACAGACACCTGCTTTCCATGAACGAAGCCTTTGTGATTGACACAACTATCTCATCTGCCTTCCCCTCACGCTCAGTAAACACTACAGCCAAAAAGCAGTGACCTAGTCTGATTGATGAGAGCAGATCATAAACTCGATTTTAAAGTGTTCCGATAGATGGCATCTTAAATTTGAGTTGGAAATCACCTCAATGAAATCCGTTCCCAGCGGCAAATTAGAACCGCCATCACTGACTTTCAACTCTCCTTCAAAACATGTGAAATACTGGAATGCGATTTACTCGTCCTTCACCTTATTACCTTTTATCTATTTTCTACAGTTCTCTCTCATCCTCATTTGAAAGTTAAAAAGTGTCTTTCAGTCTTGTAGATGACAGTCATTTCAAGGATAAAGATTTATAATCCTATCAATGCACTACACATCAAATCAAGAATCTGCAGTATATTCTTTTTTATGGTTTTTATGTATCCTAGTAATTGGAATCATGTTTTTGAAACTAGTATTTGGTGAGTCAAATCAAATGTAATGCAGGTGTATTCAACTTACTGATACAATACAACAGCCACTTGTATTAGGTGTAAGTGTATCTGGTATTCAAATAGTAAATCAATACAAAGCAGCCACTTGGTTCGGTGTTGCTACTTGCATTGTTTTGCTGCTTTATTTTTGGAAGGAAAGTAAAGGCTTTGTGCAGCTGCAGGCTAGCCTGTTGGCAGCTGTATGCTAATGGCTTGTCTTGTTTGTGACTTTGAAATCAAAGCAAGTCTTATTCTGGTCAGCACTAGCCTTAAGGCTGTTTTTTGTAAAATAAATAAATAAATAAATAATAATTATAATTATAACAATTTTTTATAAATTTGTTATTGACAGAATGGAGAACTAGACTCAGGAAACTATATGCTTGTTGATCATGTAGAAGCAACATGCTTAAAGCTTGTTTTTACTTTCAAGGATCTAGCCAGGAATAACTTTGGGGGTCTTGAAATGCCATCTGTGACTGTATCATGCACAAACTAGATTTTGTGAAAGACTCAAACAGAAAAATATAAGCAAAATCCCACAACTGGTACCATAGATGAAGTGATCATCACTGCATCTTTCTCTAATCACTTCAGTTCTGTCACTCTGTCTTTGCACCTCACACTCCCCTCAGCTACCTTTCCTACTGCCCTGATTCTTTTCCCTTCATTTTCTCACAGCGTTTCTCTTTGAAGCCTTTTTAGTCCCTCTTCACTTTTCTTTTCTTTTTCCTTTGCTGTATCAATTCCCCTTCTATCTCCCTCCCTCTGTCTCTCTCTACCTTTGTCCTCTCTCTATCTTTCATGCCTCCCTCCCTTCCTCTCCATGTAGGCTGTGTGATATGTAAATGTGCAGACAGCTGCTCTCGTTCTCCGGGTTTTGATTCAGCCGTCGGCGTAATTAACGGCTCTGCGAACTGTGACTCATCCCGAACTAGGTGAGAGCAGCTCTGTCAGCCAATAAGCAGACTCTCTTTAACTCTCTGTGGTCTCCTCACTGTCTCTCTCTCTCTCTCTCTCTCCCTCTCTCTCTCTCTCTCTCTCTCTCTCTCTCTCTCTCTAACACACACAGACACACACACACACATAATAGGATATTTACTCAGACATTTACTGAGGCACTTGCACACCCATGCCCAAAACTAACCCTAAAACATTAGGGGTCATCTCTCAGCGGCTGACTGGTGCATTGCTTTCTCTGCCCTCTCTTGTCTTGGGTCTTTCTTCCTCATTCCATCTTGTCATTGTCCTCCTCATCTTCCTCGTCCTCTCTCTTTTCGACCATACCCTGCAGTAACTTCTCTGCTCTCTGGCCTGCTCTTCCTCCCGGAGCCTACTTATCTCTTTAATGGGGATATCAATTAACATGGGAAACTGGGATCCCAAGGCCCTTAGAGAATTAATGCACAACATCTTAAGCCATAGAGACAGGCTCCAATGTCCTCATCTGCTCTCTCTCCTGCACTTTCTTCTTCCCCTTCCTATTTTTCTTCTATGGTGTTCCGCTTCCACATAGAGGGAATGATTCATTTTCTCTGAAGCATCTTCTTGTGTTGGAGCCACTTGCTGTTTATACAGTAGCAGAAAGTTTTATGTTGCATTTTTATAATTAGGCATGGGTTGGTGAGCCGCATCTGCACACCTATCCCAGTTTGTTGCAAACACACACTCTGTTTTGACAACATGGCAGGTGCAGAGATTTGACTGTGGTAAAAGCACAGAGGTCTGTGGTGGGTATAAAGAACAGCAAAATTACTTCTAGTGCTTCAAATCCAAATGGACCCAAAGGGCAGTTTAAATAAAACCAATAAACCTGTATATGACCACATCATAAATGTGCAATCAGTAGTATCACGGTAACCATATTAATCTTCCCACTAACACAGCATAATGCTAATATGTTTGATTTTCAGTAATTAATTTGCAGTTGCTGCCCTGCTGAAAATTATTAGTTGTTTAATGAAATTATTTTGTTATGGGTATAAAGTGGCAGAAGAGGCTAGATGCTTTGACAAGCAGAGATATTGTGATTATTTTAGAAACAATCCCACATAAAGATGAGAACATCACTGTAAAAATATAAGGTGAGTCCAGGTCAGAATATAGTGGTAAGTCCTACTTGATCAGAAAACACGATTCACAGCAAAAGACATTATTCTGTCATTGATAATAGTGAAAATGCCTAAACCACTACTAAACAGGTTTTTGAACATGTGTACAGGAAGAGAGAACTGAAGACTCAACCCATTTGCCAAACAAACCATTGATACTGGATGATTCTGCAAAGTCTGTTCAATGGCAAAAACATTTCTGAATATTCATTGCCAGAGTATTTTAATTACTTGTCCTTATAAATCACGGCTTCCAAAAGTAAGGTGTGGTGAAGGTATGTCAGCTAAACAACTTGGTTAATGTTGGGAGAGAGATGTTGAGACTACATAACCATGGCCAACGAACACACCCATCCACCATCCACAAAGCAGCTACACTGAATTCAGCCATCATTTATTTCATCATTTACTGTGCTTTTCACACCTTGAAATTGTCTTGCAACCCTGAACCCTATTCTGCAATATATAGAACAGTAAGTGAGAAAAATCAGATCAATCAGTTACTTTCAGTAATTCACCATAACAATGCAGCCTTAGCTGGCTATACCATTAATAACAGGGACCTATATATAAATTAATGCGTCTTTGATGCGCATTGTTGTCATCACACTGGTCTGAGTGACTGAAACATTTATTCAATACATAAACATAATGAAACAACAATGAATTCACTTAACTTATTTTCATGTTGTTCCTGTCATCAGAAAAATATTTCTGATGTTTGAGAGTCTTTAGCTGCACTGTTGTTATCCTCTTCTGATGTTTTTGTGGATCCACATTTCACTGATTGCACATATAATAATAGTGACTCAGTGTCAGTAGAAGCATTGGTAGTAGACACTGCATTGATCAAAAGTGTTATATAACTATCTGTGTGTTTCACATGAAAAGCTTAGAGGCCTCAAGATGAGTCAGTGTCTTTAGTTACTGCCTCCCCTTCCTCGTTTGAAAAAGAAAGAGTATCATAAATATTTTCTTGAACCACCCATATCCAATAGGGTGACTTGACCTCATGGTATGAGGTTACATTGGGGCTCTTTTTTCTGCTGTGTCGGAGCCTGAGGTCTTAAGGTCAACAGTGAAATGACATAATCAATGTCTTAACAGAGACACAATTGGGAGGGGATGACCTATCATTGCAGAAGAGGATATAGGCAAATATTAATGGCATTATTGATATTCCCAGTCATCTTGAAAGAGAAACACTTCAATCCCACCCCCACCCCATTGGCACACAGAAAAACAGCAATGTACAGTTTTTGGATTAATAGTCCCATGGGATTTAAGTTTACTCTCTCAAACATCTAGCTTTTAAAAATTTGTGTCTACAAAAATGAATCACATTGCAAATTCATGTTCACTTTATCTTTCATTATGATTGTGATTTTAGTGACTTTGTTGTCATCTAAACCAATTTCAAACTATGCAAACACCTCCAAAACACATAGCTAAAACTTTTTTTGTTTTATCCCATCAAACATCTCTGATGTGGTCAAAGGGTGAGTTTAACCATTGCCTCAGAGATAAAATTAAAAACCAATCCGAGCTGATCCCATTCATATCCATTATACTCTGAACTGGATCAATAGTGACAAGGTCTGCAGCTCATCGCTCTTAGGGTGTCAGCAGGGGAAGTCCTCTATAGGAAAATGGCAGGCCAACAGCACAAGCTGGAGAAGGAACGCGTCAATGAAATATAGATGTTTATCAAGCTGGGTGAGATTTATTTAGATATGTGTGTGATTAAGTGTTTGATGTTACTCTACACAATGTGAGCCAGGGGTTTATCAGATGGGAGGGGTGTGTGTGTGTGTCTGTGTGTGTGTGCATGAGAATGTGCGTATGCGTTGTGCCCCCCCCCCCCCCCCTTTTTTTATGGCGTTTGAAATGCTTTTTTTTCTTATTTAAACCATGTTGCTTTGGTACCCCCTGAGCTTTCAAACCCCTGGGTGGTCGATATGGCCTAGTTTTTGAATTTCCTGCTGCACATAGAGAGGCACACAAACAACTGGCACACATACAATGCACCGTCAGCCCCACTCGCACAGCACACATACACGCAATACAGTCCTTGTAAGCGAATCGACAGAACATGCATGAAGGTGCTTTTGTTCTTTCCTTTTTCATTCCAGAGAGGACAAGAAATGCATCTAAAGAGGGAAAGTAAGGATGACGGAAGGGAGGAGGTGAGAGAAGAGGAAGGGGAGGAGATGAGGAGGGGGACAAGAAGGAGGAAGAGGAGGGGAAGAAAGGGAGGGCTGAAAGTATAATAATGTGTCACAGTATATGGAGCAGAGCCAAGACACACGCTGTGAATAATCTGTGGTGGTTTTTTGCTGAGCCGGTTGTTGTAGCATTAAAAATATAATGCCAAATATGTCCCAGTGTCTGGCTTGCCTTAATGATGACAGCCCAGGGGATGGATAATTAAGACAGAGGGATGAAGAGTTTGCCTCTATACAGCTTTAATAGTTTTCCAATGGGTCTTATTCAATGTTAGTATATAGGAAATTGATACTTTGACCAATTTAGTAACACTATTAGTACTGGTTTAGAGGTGAACATGCTATGAAGTAATGGGGGTCTGTCCTACTTTCAGTAGAGAAAAGGATGTTGCAAAGAGTTCTGAATGTACAAAATGGCATAAAATATATTTTATTCACAATGACAATTCATGTAACCTCAAAAATGAAAGCTCTATTCTGTCCATTTTCAAAATATATTCTGCCCTTTCCCAAGGTCTGCAACTGTTTTGTACGTATAGTACAGACTCAGTAAAGCACATGCAAAGTCCCAGCCTAGCATGCAGTAAAAAGCCAGCATAAAAAACATGGACAAAGACTTTCCTCTTCACTACTTGGGTGAATCATGAAAGAGAACAGAGATGGATATATAACAGTAGGTGCATAGCAATAAGATTCATCACCTTGAAATCCAGGTTTAGACCTAAATCTACTGCCGTTTTGAGTCCCAGAGTGTCTTAAATAAACCACTCTGAAGCCAATGTAGCTTTCACAAGGAACATCTCAAACTTTAAATCTATAAAGAAAAGGCTTTATAATATGCACTTCTGCCCTTCCTCATGATTTCCTCTGTCTGCCCTTTACAAGGAGAAATGAAAACGAGCTGATTGATCAACCAATTATCGTACTGACCAGTTGACTCATTGATTTATATATAGAGAAGTATCTTCTCACATTGCTGTCTCTTTTAGTAAACAGTTGTGTATGGTTAACATGTGATTACATAGAGAGTTGTAGTCCATGAATGGATCAATATTCCATCACACAATGCTGGACATGTCTCAAAAAGTTTAAGAGTCTATAACCATGCTAGTGGCTGTGTAAAGCTAGGCACAGTGGCAGTTAAAAGGGACATATTATGCACATTTACAGGTCCATATTTTTAATCTGGAGCTCTACTGGGAAATCCTTATTTATCTTATACTGGCTCTTTACGCACCCCCTCAGTTCAGCCTCTGTCTGAAACAGGCCATTTTAGCTCCTGTCTCTTTAAGGCCTCTGTCCCCAAAGACCACACTCTATCCTAATTGGTTGGCTTCTGAAAGCTGCATCACGGCAGAATGCAGGCCATTCCAGAGGCTCCGTCAATGAATCATGAAACAAACTATACTAGTTGGATTTCACTACTTTTTCTTGTTCTTTACTCAACATGTTAACTTCAAAAAATTGTTACATGCTTGAGCCCAAATTCACGTCAAAATATGAGAGTGGACAACACAAACAACATATGGAAAAACTGGATAATTGGATTATTTCAGTCAGGACTAAAGTGACGGATGAACAGACAGACAGACACACATTACAATCCATAAATCCTATGATAGATCCAATGAACCCACATACATATACATATGGATACACAGAGTTACACAAGTGCAAAGCTGACGCACACACACAAACACACACACACACACACATTTCATCCCACATGCTCTGTAAATAGAGAGCAGGATGTTGCAGACATTTGGGTGCATGAACAAACAAGAGATGCTCCTAGAAAGAGAGAGAGAGTGAGAGCAGGGGAAAGAGGGAAGGACAAGAGAGAAGGGTAGAGAGACAGAGAAGATGGAGAAGGAGAGAGAGAGAGAGGAAAGGAGAGCGAGGGGTAGGTGGACAGATGAAGTGGTGACTCAGGAATGAGATATGAAAAGAAAAGATTCAGCACTTGGAATTATTCTCCTCCTCCTCCTTTCTCGTCTCTCATACTCTCTATGGACAGGAAAGGCAGCATAAGACAGACATGGACTTCACCCTGAACTTAGACCTTTTTTTCTACTCACTCCATCCATCTTCTCTCCTCCCTCTGGTGTCCTAGCTTTTTTTTCTGTTTTTTCTCATCTGCTCCTTTTCTGTGTGTTTTTATTCTTACCTTGTGATAAGCAGTCATCAAGCACCAAGATTGCACTTAATAAAAGAGAGGATATTCAGGACATGGGACACAAACCTTCTGCTAGCAGAATATTTGATATAAAAGTTTAATACAAACGCAAAATAAAAAATAATACTAAGAATAAAAAAAATAATGGATGAGCACTGCAGTGGTTGGCACTGTTTCTCATACCAAAAAGGAGTCCGTCGAAAAATGGAAGAAAAAAAAAAATCACACCTACGCAAATTTGAGTAGCTTTTATCTCCTGGTAACATTGTTAAATTCCCATAATGATGATGTATTATTTGACCAGAGTACAGAGGTCTATTCAGGCTGGCATCTGGCCTTTGGTTGTGGGATCTGGATGCCTCCATTCAGTCCCACAGGGGGACAGAAAGTGTCACCAGTGTGATTTGGATGCGGTAGACACAATTAATTATATCCACTGTCCATTCTATAATGATGGTTGAGTCTAATGTGTCATGAAAATGTCGGCCATCCCTGTCATCACTGAATATGAATGTAGACACCAGGACAAGTTTTCATACAGGGCGTTTTCAGAAGTTGATTTGCTGTTAAAAGCTTGTCATCACTGTATGGAAGCTTTGTACAGTGTGTGTAATTTGTTACATTTATATACTGATATACTTTGTTTAACATATGGATATAGCACCATATGTTTGCTAGCTTCCCTTTTTGTTCTCTCTTGTCTCTGTAATGTACACGTAGCGTAGGGTTTCCCCCAAGGAAACTAGATGGCAAACCATCCAGCTGTTGGCACATCTTGTCTCATAATCCGTTTAGTTAGTAGATCATGGCATAAACAATAGCCACACTCATTACATATCATTACTCTGTAAATGTTTTAGGCACTTTTATATGTTCAGATTCTTATCTATTATGCAGTACCATCAGGGAGGCATCTGATCTCATCCTAAATTTATTCTGCAGCATGACAACAACCCAAGACATACAGCCAGAGTCATAAAGAACTATCTTTACCTACAAGAAGAACAAGGAGTCCTGCAACAGATGGTATGACCCCTACAGAGCCCTGATCTCAACATCAATGAGTCTGGGATTAAATGAAGAGACAGAAGCAACTGAGACGCCTTAATCCACTGAAGAACTGTTGCAACTTCTCAAAGATGCTTGGAACAACCTACTTGCCAAGTACCTTGAAAAACTTTGTGAGTGTACCGAGGAGATTTGGTGTTGTTTTGAAGGCAAAGCAAGGTTACAGCAAATATTGGTTTCATTTAAGTTTGTTTTTTTTTCTGTTCAATGCACTTTGTATGAAGTTAACTGATAAACTATTCATGGCATTATTTTTGAAAACATCCTCACTTTACAGCATTTTTCACAAGCACAGTACAAAAGTACAACACTTTTGCACAGTACAGCATGAAATGGTGTCTTTACTCTTCTCCGTACAGGTAAAGGCATCATTCCATAAACGTGTATTGATTTTTATGATGTCTGTTAAGAGTGTTCTGTAAAACATGGTGGCCCCCCTCTGCTATGAAACACTGTCATACAACAAAAACCTTCCATGTGGGTTAGTGAGTGAATACAAGTGTGACTTTAAAATTGATCAGTGCTCACTGCAGGGGAGAAAAAATCTGTTTCAGTCAGTTGTTCAGAATGATGGAAGAACTGTGGGTTTGTGGTTTTCACCAAACTAATGTGTGGATGAGATGCTACCACCACCTGGACAGTCTGGCTGTGATCCAAAAAGGACATGATACCTACCTACCTACCTACATACCTTCAAGAACATCAAGGTACCTGCAGTCTGAGGTCTCTTCTTCTTCTTCTTCTTCTTCAAATTCACACGGTTTCTATCGGCATGATAGTAATTGAGATCATCATCTTTCTTTCATCTTTCTTTGTGAATGTTAGCCTATAGGTGCTTTTATGGAATTGGGGAATATTTATTAAGACTTCTGATGAGCTCACGTGGTTGATTTCTCAGATGCATAGGTGGTTTGTGTTTCATATTTTGACCTACTTGAATAACTTTTAAGTGGCAGATTCTTTTTAATTCAGTTCTCTGAATCTGTCTCTCGCTGCTGCACCTCTGATCTCTCTCTCTTTCTCTCTCTCTCTCTCTCTCTCTCTCTCTCTCTCTCTCTCTCTCTCTCTCTCTCTCTCTCCTCCGGAGCTTATCTCGGTGCGCATCGTCAGCATCAGTTTGAAGTCAAATCTGACAGCCGCTGCCTTGCCCGGTCCTTTTTACCATCTCTTCCACTCATTGGTGGTCATCCCGTCTCGTTTGAGAGGTACAGTCCCGGATTAGTGAGCTAAACGTGTGTAATTATTGATGTACTTTTTGGTTGGGTGGGGGGAAATTGACCTCGATTGCCGACCGGGATGTGAGAGTCTATGGGCTGACGTTCTTTTCTCTCACTGTGCTCTTACCTTTTTTCTCTTTGCAGTTTATCCGGGACTGTGGGAGCGCGTCTGATCGCTGCCTTCAACTTGGGGTGAAGAAAGACAGAGGAAACTCCTCGGGATTCTCCGTACACCGAGCACTGATCCGGATATTCTGGTGAGCACACTCTGGCCAAAATTGTTGCTTGATTTGAATCCTATGGATATATATATATATTTTTTTTTTTTTTTTTTTTCTTCTTCTTCTTCTCGCAAACATTCCCAAGTGCAGCTCGTGATTTGTTGTGCTGATTCGTAACGGGCTCGTCTAAATTACCTGGTCACTTTTGTCTCCTTTTAAATTATCAACACAAAACATTTAAATAAGCATTAAACTCGCTGATTTATCATGCCAAAAGCTGAAAAAAGACAGCGTGGTATCGCAGGTTGTCCGCTGCTCTGTTTCAAATCTTTACCCCCAGTGGCAGCGAAAGTTCTCGCTTATTATGCATGGGAATTAAACGTGGCCATTTGTGACAATTATCAGTCAGTATTCCTATCACGGAGAGTGAAGAGAGCTAAATACACCCGGGGTGAGGGAGTAGGGGAGAGATTAGGTGAGAGGAGTGAGGAGTGTGAGAAGAAAGAAACATTTGAGGGATCCCTGAGGGAAACGCAGCTTCCCTCCTTTTATGAGAGGGATTTTATTAGCCTTTTATTTCCCCACAATGATGACATTGCCTGATATTGTTCTAAAGCCTCTACTTAATATGCTATTATTGTCAGTGCCATTACTCCCCATTATATGTATAGTGACATCCTACAGTACTGCTGGTTGTGCTGTAGGCAGAAATCTGTGGGGCCATTTGCTGCTTTTATTGTCCTGTTTATCAATTAAGCTTGTCTATAATGGAGATATCACACTTCCTCCAACATAAAACATTACTCTCCCACACACCATCCGTTAGCATCTCACCTCCCACATAGCCACACTTGCTGTCCAGAGCTGATTATCTGGTTATGTGCCACCATTTGCACTAATAGAGAGTCCCTACTTAATGTAATGACATCTCGATCTGTCAGCCGGTGCGCAACAGAGGGCCGCTTAAAGGCTCATAAGCATGTCATCAAGGGCAGATTGAGAGGCCGTAAAGACACAGAGGGCATGACAAAGTGCCTGTGGAGGTTGTCCGGGTAGTTTGCTGATGTGTTTTATCGTCCATGTACAGTATGGGGCTGTCATTGTGAAGCATGTACCTTGGTATCTAGTGTGTGTGTGTGTGTGTGTGTGTGTGCGTGTGCGTGTGTGGGCTCTGCTCAGTCATGTGTATGCAAGGAAAGGATAAGTGTGCAAAAAGAAAGGAGGGACAGACAGAGGAAGAGAGAGAGGGAGAGATTATGCTAACTCAAAGTATTGGAAGGAAAAAGGAAAACCCATGTAAGCAGTTTTTCTTTTAGCTTATATATTTATATATTTAGCTGTCAGGGCCTTCACCGATACACAGTTGGTTCTTCTGGCTTTGACATGCTTGTCATCAGCATAAGGTTTACATGAAAGAAGGCCACTGCTTATTTTAGCTTAGCTATACGACTACAAGACAACGGAGGGAGGCTAAAAGGATTGACCAAACAGGACCACTGACTTAAACACAAATGAAGTTATAACTCAGGTGCCATGAGAGGAAAGTGCTGGACAGCAGTTGAGGCTCCACTGTGTCTCCGCTCAGTTTTCGCAGTGGCCTAAAAGCTGAGGACAGAGTGCAGATAGAAATGATGCACCACCAGTGGAAGCATTTAATGATCATAATTCATTTCATGTTTTTCGTTACATTTAAGATAAAAACTAATAACGTATCATCAATTCAATCAATTCAATGGGAGATGTCACCTGTCACCCTTCCACAATTTACCTCCTGTACTCTGATCAGATGTCTTTTGGTTTGGGATTCACACAGATGTTTCAGTAGAGCATCAGTTTTGAACCTCATTGTAGACATGAGTGTGCAATCAACCAATCATTTAGCCTCAATGGCCCCCATCAGTTTTTATGTCATCTGAAAATGAGATGATGTATTCTCAGATGATGTGTCGACACGGTGTTGCTGATGGCAGTCCAGGTAAAGTTGTGGCTCTTCCTAATGATTGCGATGATACTGATCATTTGATTATCAACGATACTGGTAATGAAGTAGGTAGGTAAGTGCATTACATCATCATGATAATGGCGTTACAGCGCTGCAGTCAGGAGTAGTTCGCTACATCTTACAACAGAATGAGATCAAAAAGGACCCAGAATATTCTACAAGAGCCGTATATTGGAGCAGAAGCAAACACGGGGTGAAAGTGCTCTTGCAAGAAGCAGACAAGTTAAGTATCTTTTGACAGCATAAAAGAATGGATCTACTTGTATTTGGTGTTGTTGTTAAGATGGTGGGCTGGCAACATCATTGCAGTCTTAAGAACATGACAGTCCGTGCAAAATGGTAGAGGCATACAAAGCCAATCCTGATTTTTCCATGTGACAGATTGTGTGTGTGTGTGTTTTTTTTTTTTCTTTCCTCCGGTTGTTGTTTATTCTGTCAGATGCACACTTATTAAATCACACATTACAAGCGCGTGTACACTCAAATGTACTTGTGCACATTATCTAATTTTTTAACATGGTCATACATGACAAGCATTCAACACATTCTCAAAAAATACCTAAAGCACATTGATGCAGGCTTGCACTCATACTTGCCTACTCACTTAGGTAATACCTTATTGTGTCTTGCACATATCCGCCCATTCTGTCATACAGTACATGGCTTTGGGCTCAAAAATATGTGAGTACAAACATACACACACACATGGGCACACACACACGGACACAGACACACACTGTTGTGGCAGGGACAGCCCTGGTGTGCTGGCTCCGAACCAAAGAGCTGGTGATAACGAGGTTGAAGTTAGTTAGGATTTTAGCTGCGCCTCAACCTCCTAACACCCTTTCTAAATCTGATTCATCCCAAAATGAGATGTTTTTCCAAGAGAGAGAGATGAAAACACTCTCTCTCTTTCTCTCTCCCTCCCTTCTTCTCTTGCCAAACACAGTTCATCTCAACCCCCCCCCCCCCCCTTTCTATTACTCTCATACTCTCACACACTATCTGTTTCACACCCCGTTCCTCCCTCCCGTTCTCTCACATCTCTCTCTTCTCTCTTCCCCTGGCACCTCGATGTGTTTCTCTTTAATTGAGATGCATTTCAATGTGGTGCAAATTAGCTTTCTACAGCTCCAGTCTAAACTTGCAACCTGTTTGTGTGTGTGTGTGCCCATGCGTGAATGTGTGCACGTGTAATCTATATGTGTGTTCATGTGTGTACGTGTGTGTGTGTGTGTATGTGTGTGTGTGTGTGTGTGTGTGTGTGTGTGTGTGTGTGTGTGTGTGTGTGTGTAAAAAGAATTCCCACTGTTGAAAGTGAAGGCGCTACCTTCCTGTTCGTTTCTCTGACCCGTCTTCTGATGCCTCCTCTCTCCTACAAACGAACATTTTTAGCACAGCATTAATAACATGCACTGGTTTTGACTCTTTAATTTGTGGCTCTTGGTTGGAGGAATTCACTTGGCCCCCCTCGTTGGATTTGAATTCTGATCTGTGCCTCTGAGAGATGACAGTGCATGGCAGCTCATTAGGGAGAGGGACGGAAATCAGGAGGGTCAGGGGAGTTTATACAGACATGTTTCAGTTATGCAATGCTTGTCTTCCTAAGCTGATCTGATTTGGTGATGTTTTGCTAAAGGAGGAAGCCAACTCTGTACACTGTGCAGGGTAGAGGGCAAGAGTACACGAATGAGGTGCCACCAAAAGCCTGTAAAACACAGTTTGTGTATTTTACCATGTGCTTTAGTCAGCTGCGAAAGCATTTGAATCATATTTTTAGTGAAAGCAAGTCATTTCCAATCGATGGTTCACAGTGAGGCTCCTCTTTTTAGAAACTTGAAAATGAACTAGGAAGTGGAGCCTCTAAAAGTGGTGGTAGAGACACCCCAAGGGGTCGAAAGATAAATCTGGAGGGTTGCGCAATGGTTAACAGATAGGAAATAAGAAAAAAAAAACCCAGCTTCACAAATTCTGCTTGTTCACTTTTGTCTAATCGTCACTTTTTTATAACTCTTCAGGCCTCTAAAAATTCTATGAAACAATCTGAGTTGGTTGAACTGCTTGCAGATCATAGACATATGCAACCTGTGGCTAGGGGAAACGATTAGACACCCCTTTGCTTTTTCACAAGCCAAAACGTATTGGACATGGTGAATTACTTTAAAGGGTTCACCATGCAGCCTCAATAAAATATTAATTAGTGAAAAAAGTTCCTGAAAATAATCTCACCTACCAGCAGATTTCCACATACATTAAACCAAAAAAGAAACGAGATTTATCCAGAAGGTGAATACAGTGGAGTATCTTGAAGCAGGTTTCCCCAGGGTGATCTCTGGTATGTACACATCTGTGTGTGTGTTTGTGTATGCATGTGTGCGTGAACATTGTATGACTGTGAACTTTATGTCTCTTTGTGTGCGTATGTGCACACATGCATGCATGTGAGAGAGCGAGAGGAGTCGTTAGGGAGAGTGATGCTGACAGTGGGGTGACCTTGGGGCTCCCAGTCTTCCTCCTGTCGATGAAGGGGATGACTTAGTGCCTCCCTCCCCACCCATGATGGCTCATTTATTATCATTAGGCACACAGTCAAAAGATGCTGCTCAGGCCCTCAAGACAGAGTGGTACGTCTGTGGGTATGTGCGCTTGTCTGTGTGTGTATTGCTGAGAGTGAGAGACAACAGGACAGAGACAGAAAAGGAAGTCTTATCTCTCATGATAAGTGCTGCACATCTGAGCATATGTGTCTGTCAACCTGTGTTTGTCACAGGTGCGCCTGTCTTTGTGTTAGCTTCTGAATGTGTGTTTATCCATATCTTGATGGCAGACATGCTGCCTGTCAGTCCACATCTGCCTTTGAGATTTGCCTCTCTGCGTGCTTACCATGCAGTATAAATAACAGTTTATGCCATAACCCCTAACCTTACGTCACCTCAGCCAGCCAGTGAGCAACATCAGTGGTATATGGCTACATCAGGGCGGCCTCTGTGCTATCGTTTCTCAGCGTGATGGATGGAGACTTCTGCGGGCCAGTCAATACCCAATCTGAGCCCCACTGTCCTGATTTAAGATACAGGAGCACCCAGGTGACACACTCAGAAGCACGCCACTTTAATCACTCTGAGTATCAACTCTACACTGCCAAGATTGGTGTGTGGATAGGTTAGCGTGTTTGTGTATGTGTGTGTGTATGTGTGTGTGTGTGTGTTTGTATTAGTATCTCACTCAGTCAAGCACTGCTGTAATCACACAGCGATCGACAAGTGCCTGCACTTTTGACAGAGTTAACATTTCTTTAGAATGTAAAGGGAGTAACATAAATAACATATCAAGGGGATGATTTATATGTGTAGCTTGAAAAACAACAAACACACATGAAGAGTGGAGGTGTAGGTACTGACATGTTTTATTTGAGCATTATCCTAAAAGGGAAAAAAAAAATATATGAAATTTTGTGTAAACATAAATTTCTCATACAGCATGTTCATACTTTTGATTGCTTTACCAAATAGAGGAAAAGTAATTGCTACCTGGATTTCATTTAGTGACAAAGGACATTGACTGGTGTTTTCTCTGTAGTCAAGGTAAGGCTACTGCTACTTTTGCAACAGTTTAACCAAGGCCACAATCTTTACCTAACCTTACACCTCACTGTAAGTGCTTTCAGTTGCCTATAATTACAGACCAACCATTGAAATGTTACTAATGCTTCGGTTGCCAGGAGCATATATCGAAAGGAATACTAATGAAATAATGAAATATATTTTGCAGATATGTTCAATGCGAATATTTTGCATTTGAAATGAACAGTTTACGTTAAATATAAACATTTCCCTGTCATGCTGATTTAAAAAAAAACATGTCCAAATGTTTTATGCAAACATGTCGAATTCACATCAGTTGTGCTTTATGCAAGGATGGAAAAGTGAGGATACTTGATGAGTGAAAAGGTGTGCATCTTATATTTAGCATCCTGCAATCTCCCTGCTGTTTTAGTTTATGAGCGCATCATGCAGCAGAAAACGCTTCAGTATGTACGGTAATCAAGAGAAGATTGTGTTTGTATGACTGAGCGCCTGGATATCACTACTTTATCAGAGAGTAATCTGTTTGTACTGGCTCAAATTGTCCCCTCTTGACATGTCATCATTCACATACATGCACAGTGTTCGAACACGCATGCTTACTTGTGTACACAAAGACACACGTACTTGCGCACACATTCACACAACTCCAGCCCCTCCCCTCCAGCCCCTCCGGTTTGACTGTTAGTCTAATTTATGAGGTGCCGTTAATTTGGCCTAAACGCTCGTTGCGAGACCTCCCTCCTCTCTCATCCCTTCATCTCTGTATCCCTCCTTCTCTTCCTCCCTCTCATCAGTCACTCGGCAGAGTAAATCAGAGGGGTGGTATTGCACAGCAGGCAATACATAGACTGGACACCTTGACTAATATACCGCTGTCCTCCCTCCCTCCCTCCCTCTCTCCCTGTCTATCTATCTCTCTCCGTCCCTCCCTTCTCTCCATCTCTCTTGCCTGCTGTCAAATTAGGCTCCTCTCCTCTCTGTTCTCCTTTTATATTTGCTTCTTCCTCATTTCTGTCTATACTTCTTTTACCTCTCCTGTACCCCTCTACTCTTCTCCTTTACCTCCAGCCACTGTCTCTGTACTTCTGTTCTCCACCTCTCTTCCTCTTCACTCTTCTTCTTCACTCTCATACCTTGCCTTGTTCCTCCTTGCCTCTTCCCCCCATTCTCCTGTTCTCATGTTAGGTGTAAATTTAGAACAGAAGGCATGAGGGGATGTTTTGTGTGTGTGTGTGTCTGTATCTGTCTGTGTATATGTGTGTGTGAGAGAGAGAAAGAGAAACTCAACATGAAAGCTTCTCAGAGTCCCCATACAGCACTCAGATGGGGCTGATTAAAAACCTAAAGCCTTGGTTTTCATCCACATTTAGGATTCACATAAAATCAGATGCACACACTCACATGCACTCAATTATACACACTGAGACACACATGCATTTACACACACATGCACACACAAGTTTCCCCCCCTCATTATCTTCCTCTTATTTCTCTATTTTCTGACATTCTCTCTCTCTTATTTTTCTCTCTGTCTCGCTCCCTCAAACACAAACACACTGTAGTGACTGGCTGAAGGTGATTCTTCCCGATACAGTGGAAGTGAACAGTAACAATGTCAGGCATCTGAGGGTCCCTCATCGCTTTACGCCACATTGTTCTCTAATTCCATACACGGCACACACTTGGGAGTAACCCTGTGCTGTACTCGCTGTACAGGACTGCCCAGCAAACCTATACATCACTGTCCATCTTTCCACCTCTCTCTCTGTATGTTACCGTCTTTTCTATCTTTCACGGCCCCTCCACCCCTCTCAATTGTTCTGTGTTTCTTGTCTATTTATTTTCCTTCTCATTTCTCATCTTGTTCATCGTTGCTCTCTTCCACATACCCGTCTACTGGACCTGTCTTTGTCCTTTCTCCTCTTCTTCAAATTGCCAGAGCACAAAAGACTTAGTTTCTTCTCAATAAATGTAACATCTAGCCTCCTGTTCTCTGCAATACCCCCCATCTTCTTCACCGTCTATACCCCCACCCCCTCTCTGTCACTTCTCCCTCACTCGGCGGGCTTCCTACTAGTGCGCACTTAAAGTCACAAGATAAAGCATGCTACCTCTGCCTTATCCCTCTGTGTATTATATAAATCCACCGTGGTTATCATTAAGCAAGAACACCTTAAAACACAGACTCATTCTATATAAAGATCAGACTCTCTCTATGGAGCAGAGAATTGAATTAGAATAGAATAGAATAGAATAGAATAGAATAGAATAGAATAGAATAGAATAGAATAGAATAGAATAGAATAGAATAGGAGTTTGACTGAAATTTGAGGATGACACTGACACCAATATTTGAGAATAAAAAAATCTTTTTAGCAACATATACAGTACCCCACACCATCCCATTCACACAAACCTTTGACTGTACATGAATGAACATTTTACCCTATTTATTTGTTTATTGTGTATTTAATAGGGACTGTGCATAATACATTTATTGCACCAGATATACCTAAATTATCTCAAGTGATGCAAGAGATGATGTAGCAGAAGATAAACAGTAACAGACAGTTTCACTATATTAAAACATTGCTTTTTGAAACACACAAAATAATACATTATTATTATGACCAAAATAAAAACAGAAGTGACATCGGTAATCGAAAACTGGCTCCTTAAACTGTAATTGTAAAATAAATGTATTTCTTGGTCACCACTATGTTCTTAAGATGTCCAAAACACTGAAATAAGCAATAAATAGAAAGAAAATCCATAATACATAATGCTCATGTGGATCCCCAAAAACTGTCAGTATAGTACTGCGCCAAAAATCCAGAGACACACAGTCACAGTGAGTCAGAACAACACAACACATGGAGCGACTGAGAATTGCGGCATCTGGAGGTGAAGTCATGTCAGAGGTTTTCTGTGTGAAGTTTAACCAGCCAACCCAATTTAACTCAAACAAAGTTACATTAGTAATGACTAAATGTGATTCAATAATGAGAGCATGTCCATAATCATAACGTTAGCCAAAGGTGTTGCTAGCTAAGAGTTCATCACAAGGTATGAAATCAGACCCTTTGTCATTCTGAGCCTCGATTTTAGTAGACATCAAAAGCTACGGGTGCTCCATTGTAGTGTTATGTTTGAATTGAATATATTTTATATTCAAGTCCTACAGTATAATGTAATAAATGGCTTTTAAAAGATTCTTTCACATCTTGACTACTGTAAGTCAGAGTAGTTGTACTGGCGTGCAATGCAGACCAAAAATGAAAAGGAAGGGTAACATTGGTGACATTTCCAGCTTGTTCAGCAAGTAAACTCAGTGATGACTTAAGATATGTTTGTAAAATGTTTTGATGCACAGCATAACAACTGTAACCTTTAGCTGTCTTAAAAAAAACGTGGTTGAACATTGACCTAATGGTTGGTGCAGATCCAGTAAGAGCTGCACAATTTTTTGCATGAATGCTATTGTCCATCATTAAGAGTGTATGTATCAAAATAACATAATGTTAGTGTGTGATCTTTTGTTGAACCCATTGGTCCACATATTTAAAATTTGTGGACCAAATTTTAAAATCATCACTGGAGTCTCATATATGAGGCTCTTGTTGACCTTGAGAGTGCAAAACTGCTTAAATGGTGGTGGAGCAAGATTGTGATACAATAAACCATTATTAGTCATAAGTAAAAGCAATAATTTTGAAGATCCCCAAAATTTGGCAGTGAAAGAAAATTGGTAGAAACTCAAACAGTAGGATTTAAATGTTCTATACGTAAGAATTATGAAGCAATTTACATGTATTAATTGTTCTTTATTGTCAGTGAGTAACAGGTTGCAACAGAACTTGAAATGACAGTGGGGTATATCCTGTACCATTATAGCCTGTGGACTGATTTCTAGATGAAGGACCCAGGTATCCAACGGAAGTGATGTTTTTGCACGCCCTCAAGTGCCTTGCTTCTCACCCGCTAACGTCAGCAAACAACCAGCATCTACCACAACAAAAATGGTGCTGTCTCAGTAGAAACACCCTGCAGATATTAGCTCTCCAGCTAATGAGACAGCTAGCTGCCTCCGTCAACCACTACACATTTCACAATAAAACACCCCCGCAATGACAAGTCGCCCACTCCTGAGCACACACAGCTAAAACAACATTATTTCCTCAACAAAGGAGCAGAAAACAAGCTCCAGAGCGATAGCAGAACATAGCTTACCCCTTTTGTTTTTTCTGTTGGTAGTCCAAAAGTGTTAATGAGCACACATTTATCAACAAAACCACAGTGCATTGCTCCCCGGCCCCAGCGTGCTGCTCTACGGCCACAGCTCGCTGAGCCTACCAGTGTTTAGTAAACATGATTGGTAAAAAAAAAAAAAAGAGGTTGGCAGTTTGCAGGTTGGGTGGTGCAGATTGGCTCTCAACGGCCAGTGGCCACAGCACAACAGGGGGGTTAGGGGCTGACTGACGGGGAGTGAGAGATGCTTTGCTGAAACATGGTGCAGAACACCACGTTAAAGTTCTTTAATGTTTTTATGAGAAGTGAAAGTGAGGGAAAAGACATCATCTGCAATAGTCTCATGCTGTTGCTCACTGACTGCATTTCACTTAACGGCCACTGGTGTCACTAATGAGAAGGAATTTCTGATTCCTACATATTGAACCTTTAAAGAGTAGGTTCTGATCAGTAAATTGCTATAGAATTTAATTTATTAAGTATAATGGTTATAAATAAAAACAGTAAACCATAGATATTTTAAATCTGAGTTAGGACAACTTAAAAATGTAACCTATAAAAATGTGTATGAATACTGTGTATATGCGTAGCCATAAATAACAAATACTAGCCAATAATTTAGGCCTCACTAGATAAAATAGCCACAAAAATAGAATAGAATTGCAGTTTTGGAGACTTTAAACAGTATGTAGGATAAGAGGTAATCATGTTTCAATGGGAACTCTTAATTTTTAGCTTTATATACTTGATATATACAGTACCAGTCAAAAGTTTGGACTCTCTCATCCAAGTGAATGGGAAAGTGTGTCCAAACTTTTGACTGGTACTGTATATTGCATGCTCATACCTGACTTGTGAAATTTAATTCTCCAGTAAATACATTCAGGTCGTGTTCTATGGGATCAGCAGCATAAATCAGGGGTTATCAGCTTCTGACAATGCCGGCAGCACACTAACTCAGTCAGGTAGGTGCAGAATGATGAATTAAAAATATTTTTTTCTCCCTTGATCCTAACTTGATTTATGGGAATTGCTGGACACTTCCAGTGTTTCAGTATTTCAGTACAAGTATTGTAATTGTGGTCATATATGGATTTACACATGTGGGAAGCAAATCCTTTTTTTCACACCTCTCCAACCCCCCATAATTCAACACCTTCATCCTTAATAATAATTATATTTAATGACAGACATGAAACAGGCAAATTAAGAAGGAATCAAGTGTATTTTCTCTTGTGAATCTATTATGTGGCCATAGCCCTGTGCGATCTCTGGGAGGCAGGCCAAGTGTCTCTGGCTGAGCCATCTCCATTCGCTGTGTGTCTGTTCAGTCAGCCACACAGAAGACAGATAGAACCACCAGTCTGCTCACCCCTCTAGTCGCACCAATGTAATCAGACCTCAGCAGCCATAAACCACCGGCTATGGACACTCTGCCCGGCCCGCTGTCTCTCACATACACACACACACGGAAACAAAATCCCTAGTACACAGACTAATGAATGCAAGTGTAGACTCATGCACGAGTGCTGACTTCAGTGCGTAGACACAATCTGAAAAGACACATATGAAAGATGGTGCTGTTACACTGGCTCACACATGCACACAAATCTTTACACACTGACACATATAGTATATGCACACACACTTAGCTTAAAGTGAAGCTTTGAGTGCTGAGTGGTGGTCCTCCACAAGTTGAGGCTTTTTGCCCAAGGAGCTTAGCCCAACATGTCCCACTCTAGTGGAGCAGGAAGGATGTCTTCTAGCCTAGGGAGAATCTTAATCATGCTGCTCATCCTGCCACTGTTATGTGTGTGTGCTCGTGTGTACGTGTGCATGGATGGACTATGTCTGTGAGTTATGTGAAAGCTTGTGTCTTTATCTCCCTCTCTCACTGTCTCTTCCCTTCCATCACTCTTTTAGCACCTCCATCAGTGTCTGTTCCCCCCCTCACTAGCGCCTGCGTCTTGAACCATTTTGTGTCTGTTTGTCTTGTTGTTATCTTGTATCTTTTGTTCTCCTCCTCAACAAACTAACACTCAATGTCTCTCCTTTCCCATCTCCTTGTCTTACTTCACACTCTCTCTTTCTCTCTCTCTCAAGCTTTGTGGTGTGAACGATGGTGGATGACTGTGCTTTAGGAGATTTACTGCAGGATCCTGTCTCTGTCAGGTGTCGAGACGAAAGGAAAGCAATGAAGGGGGGAGGAGGGGGGATAGAGCAGATGGAAGATAGAGCAGTACACAGGGAGATGAAGACAGGAAGAGAGGGGAGGGAAATGGAATCAGAGGATGAGGGCGAAGAAAGGGATGAGAAAGAGAAGATTATGCAGGAGAACATAGACGGAGAAAAAATGTGAACAGAGTATTGAATAGAAAGAAAGTCTACACTATGTTTTTTTAAAACATTCTCTGAATATTTTGACAGAACAGGTCTGTGCTTGGATATAACTGAGAGCCTTTTCTCTATATTTCTCAATTTCCCACCTTAACACAAACACACAGACTCACAGCTCAAACTGTTACACAAACTCTTGAATTCATTCTGTCAGTTTCAGGTGAGACTTGCACTCACACTGACCAGAAACCAATTTGTGATTCCCTGGTAAATGCAAAGACTTGCTGATATCACATTCTTGTTTAAAGCCAACACTCTCAACGGGTTAAGCACTCTGGGCCTCATGACGGGTTAAAGTTGCGGCTGAAGGGTCACTGTGAGTGTGTTTAAACCATTAATAGACCACTCACACACTTTAATGGCCCCCAAGAGGAAGCACACATACATCTTCAAAGACCAGGCTGAGCATATATTATATATCCACACATGCACGCAAACACACATTACTCTTACTATACTTAACTCTCTTTCTGTAGTCTTATGTGTCCCATAATATAAATAACCACAACAGGATGCGCTGAATTTAGAAGGATTCGGTCCTATTCATCACTTTACTCTTCAGTTTACTTTAATGGAATCAAATGAAATCAATTGTCCACATGTCAATTGTACATCATTTTCTGTAGTGACTGAATGAGAAATTGCATCACTGCTATTTTGTACAACTGTAGGCCACTTTTACCTTTCCTATAAAAGTAGCAGGGCTGTTTTGTTTCCATAAGAAGTAAATATAGTTAGCAGTGGGAGATCTGCTATTATATTCATCCACCACATAACGTTTGGTTACATGGTTGCTCACCTAAAATACAGATCCACAAATAAACTATAGTTACATCAGATATATTGAATCAATAATATTTGAAGGTCCACTTTTGTCAAACTCTAAAATGGAAAAAAGGAATATAATTATGCTTACGGTTGTTGTATGTACAAATTTAAATGTACAAATCTATATTAGCTGTATTATCAAGATATTGCTCATAAAGTGCAACTGAGCTTTATCCTGCAAGGCCCAAAATAGCCCTGCATCAAAACAACACAAGGGGTTGCATTGGTGTGGGCGTGTGGCTCAAGATGAGATACAAACCTCGAAGTCCAGATTGAAGGCTTATCATACGCCAAGACACTGCACACCAGTTTATACTCCTTTGAGGCAGGATTTTACAACTCTGTAAAGTTATCATGTCAGCAACAATTTGCCTCTTCATTTAGACTCTCATGAAGTAAACAGTAGAATTAACACAAATAGATGACACATACTTAGTCTATAAATTTACAGACCATACAATAAAACACTTTGCATTAACTACAGAGCCAAATAATCTGTCTAGATTTTACTGTCTGTATCAGTGGTGATACTTTCAACGTGACTTTTAGTATTAAAATGCAGCCCTATGATCACACCACTTTGCATTTATCCTCCGGCTTGTACGCTCCATGACTGGTGGTCAGGTTCACACTATGTTAGTCTGTCGGTGACAGCAATGCTGGCTGCGATGTCGGCACAATCTGGACTCCTCATGTCATTAAAACACAGCTCATCTTCTGAATGCTGCTGCTTACAATGAACAGTATTTATTCCCTGATATTGTATGAGAATGGTAAATAACAACTTATGCATTTGGGGCCATGGTTAGATATAAGTTGATGATGGGCATTGTAGAGTTAGTCATTATTTGTATTCAGCGCTCAGACTTATCTGAGGCCCAATAGTCAGTGAGAGAGTTATGAGCATGAGGTGGAGTTTCCCCAAAATAGAAGCATGTGTGGAGTTATACACTATTCTGACTAGAAACTCAGGTACATTTCTCTTGTGCTATAGCCACTCCAGCTATGAGTCTAATTTTCATCTTTCATTAGTTACACTGTTCTTTGTTTGGTTTGGTTATTTTCTGTTTTTAAATTGAATGTAGCGTGCACATTTACAGGTCTATATTTTTATTCTGGGGCTCTACTGGAATATCTTGACATGATTTACAGCTCAAAAAACTTCTTATTTATCTTATACTGACTCTTTATACAGGCCCTCAGTTCAGCCTCTGTCTTAAACAGGCCATTTTAGCTCCTGTCTCTTTAAGGCCCCCCTCCCGATGAGTCTACTCTGTTCTGATTGATTAGCTCCCGGAAGCTGCATCTCATCTGACTTTCGGTGGCCTGAAAGGCTACATAAAAAGCAATAGTAGTTGGATTTCAACTACTTTATCTCATGACTTAATAGAAATATAATCCTCTCAAATAAATCAAGTCCAAATCTGTTTCAAAATACACAAATAGACAATATGAACAACCTGTGGAACAACCTTAACAACAAAGGCTTTGGGCATGTGTGAACACATCTGATGTCATCACGAGGAAGAAGTAGAAATAACAGCAAATGGAGTATTAAGAGCAGGCTGAAGCCTGAGCTTTTGTCTTTCAGGGAGCATTTTTACATCCATTCACCTGAAGTTTTGGACCTTTGACAATGTTTAACAGACATCCAACATTGTAACAGTGTAAAAATAACAAAATTACAAAAAGCATATGTTCCCTTTAACAGTTCTAAACAGTTCCTTGTTTGCAGTGAAATAGTTTTGCTTTAAATCAGTTTGTATTTGACATCAAAGCTTTTAACATTGCACTTTCAAACTTTAACATATTTGTTTGCAATTCAAACACATTTTCCTTCAATGAAATATATTGCTTATTGTACCAAATGTTTGCACTCAAATATTTTTTAATGGCTTACACTTTAAAAACATCAAATATCATCCACATAAGGCTCCACATTCATTCCTGCACAAAACTTCAGAAAGGAACAAATTACATACCTCTATTGGCTTCTGATGTTTATTTGTATCCTGACCTCCTTTAAATTAACCCTTTAACCACTTAACTTTTATAACTTCTTTGTTGTCATTGTATTTCATTGTCCCCTATAAACAGTGTAGACACATTTTACATAACATTTAAATTAGAATCTTAAATTTGTTCTCCCTAGAACAGCCAAACAAAACAAGTGACTCACATGTACACACACACACACACACACACACACATACACACACGGTAAACGTGCATGCATGCATGAATGACCACATTATGTGCTGTGGAGAAAGCTAGAAACCCAAAGAAGAAGGGAGATGTATTGAGAGACAGAAGTGGTTTGAGGCACCCATCTATCAGAGAAAAGGAGGAGAGACAGGCAGAGACAGAAAGAGAGAGGGGAGAATTTGACAAACTGCAAACAACATGTGGATTTACAGAGACTGGCTGTGAGACAGACAAAAAAAGAGAGACAGAGGAGGAAGCGGCACAGCGAAGAGACAGAGAGGAAACAGAAAAGAGACAGAGACGAGAAGAGGGAGTGAAAGACAGCCAGCCTGAGAGAGTGACAGAGTGCAGTCCTGAGAGGGAGAGTGTGTGGGTGAATGTGAGAGCAGCACAAGCTAACTTGTCTGTCAGTCTGAATCTGTGATTGGCACCTCGGGGTCCAACGTTCCTCTCTTAGCCCACTGGCTCTTCCTGTCAGGATGTAGGGCACAGGGTCACACACGTGCACATGTAACACACACACACAAACACATAAAGAGAGGATGATATACCTACAGTACTCCGAGCTTTGTGATAGACATCCACACATCCTTACATGATAAAAAAAGATATGTGCATAAGTGTGTCTCTTATACACACACACACACGGGGCAGGCGGGGTCTAGCATAGATGAGATCTCCTGTGGGGTCTACTCTTGCTGACTGGACCTTAACCTTTGACATTTGACCTATGACCTTCACGCTGTCAGCAAAACAGCTTTTCACTGGACCTATCTTTCATGTCAGACTGTGTGTGTGTAAGTGTTTTTATGTGCATTTATCTGCACTGTATATTTATGTTTTTATATTTATGCTCATGCTGCAGCCAGTTTGTAATTTATCATTCTGGCTCTTGCTCTTTCCTGTGTTCTTGCTCTTTCTCTCTCTCTCTCTCTTTCCACACAAACACATATTCGATCTCCTAAAACAAGGACTTGCATGTACTAACATGCATAGAATACATGTGTTCAAATAGTCAAAAACACACACACACAAAGCAGTGACTTCTATTGGAGAGAGGCTAAAAATGTGTCCATTATGTCCTGACCTGTCCCTCTCACAGTCAGTACAGTACTCATGCCTGAAATGCTGCATATGTGTGCCTGTGTGTGTATCTAGGAGATTGAAACACCTTTATCATACTGATTTAATACATGGAGAAACTTTGTTTTATTCTTTTCTCTGTGTGTTTACAGTATTTTGGCTGGACTGCAGGGAACAGCCATATAAAGGTGAATGTCTGTCCTTGACTCACTGACTCACTGACTCACTGACTGAGTGATGAAGGTACACTAAGTATCCCAGAATGCATTTCGCAGATTTTGAGCCAGGCTAAAAGGTGTTGTAATATTCTCTGTAGGACTGTCACTTTATTTAGTTTTAATATTTTCAAGCGAGAAAGTAACCATTTAGATTCCCAGTATGTGGTTTTGTTTATGATATATAAAAATATATACACACTCCTGTTTGGAAATTTGGCTGCCCAATTCCTTAGATGATCAGCCAGTGAGCATGATCTGATGAACTGATCTGTGCAGCTCTGTGGTGATTTACTGCTGGCTCTAATGTCTCTGTAGCATTCTGAAATATGATATAATTTCTGTTAGAAGATAAATGTTGGTCTCACGGATTGAATCTATCAATTGTAGCTGCCACATTAGTTTGTCAGAATGTAAAGTGAAGCTTCATGTTTTTACTGGACAGAACAACAGCGCTGCTTCTGGGGTTCTATATGTACAAGTATCACCACATTTCAATGAATAGAAATGTATTAAAATGTAGAGATCATTCTATATTGAATTTTGTTTTATTTTATTAAGCTTCATAACAGTTTGAATTTTTCTTATAGCTACATTACAGACTGAATAACATCATTTACTGCATCTCTCTGCCATTTTATTGAGTTTCAACTGCATCTCAGTATTCATCAGTGAATGGAGATTGGTCAGTTGCCATGGTGATAGCTCAGTTGTCATCATGTGACTGATCTATGGAACTATGGAACTCATTTTGATAGCAGGTTGTCATATGCAGGTGGAAGACATCAGAACACTAATTAACTCTAAGTTGATCTTCAATTACTTTTTTATTGTTGTTGTTGTTACTGTTGTTTTAGCATATTTATCATTTATTTATATTTTTTGGAGGACATGAATTTTCTGTAGATCTCAACAGAAATTAGGTAAGAGATAACACAAGGTAAAATTATATTAGAAACACAAGCTCAGAAATATATTCTCAAATTGCTATATATAAATGTTAATATTATATAAATGGGAAAATTCCCTGTCCTTGTAGATACATTGTAGGTGACACATTTTATACTTTTCTTTTCTTCTTTTTTTAGTATTTGTCTTACTTACACAAGTGTGTGAAAGTCAAGTCAAGTAATTTTTTTATAATACTTCAATTGAAAGACACGATCAAACCAAACTATCTGTGCATATTTAATGAGATATGGAATTTTTACATAATATACTGCTATGCATTCTTTAAGGAAAAAGACATAAGCACAAAAAACATATTTATAATTATTAAAAAAAGTTGCTATTTTATTAAGACTAAATATTTTCTCATAAAACCTGATCTTGGATAGGTTTTACAAATGCTGATCTTCCAAAAAATTACCAACAAAATAAATGTTTCAAACTCAGACACAATGGTAGATTTGAAATCAGACAACCGCCCCACCCCCCAGTTGGACACACATATACACACATGGATACAATGGACGTTTTTTTTAATGAATGCACCTGCATTAGCTGCTTTCACTCATGGAAGGAGATGAGATGCGTTGACTGTTCTTATGTTACATGTGGTATCTGTGTAGTTTTCATATTTAAAAAAATATATATAGGCTATTATGCATACACGTATACACCCTAATGAGAGAAGGTGTCCATCTGTGAGTATGTGTGTGTAAGTTTGCATGTGTGTGCACCAGTAGGGGTTTGTGACTAATGAGGTCATTATTGATGCTGAGTCAGGATTACCGCTGATTGCGATGGTTGGATACCGATCTAACGAGTGTACAAAGACACACATGCACCACACACATGCATGCACACATGCATACACACACATTTTCATTTCTTTCAGGCTCTCATAGGTGCACTTATGCACATAAACCTCCCATCTCAGCTAATAAACTTACTGACCCAGACATCCCTCTCTCTACCTCCCTGGGCCTCCTCACACACACACACACGCACATGCATATAATCAGACAGGTGGCATTCACTTAACCCATACAGTATGGATTGTACATACACTCCAACACACATTAATATAAGCACATTTACCACACAGAAAATTGTGTTTGGTTTGAAACAGCTGTGAGAAAAATCTACTCCATTTAGTGAGCCGAGGCAAATATCCCTGACTGATAGTTAACCTTGAGCAGGTAATGGTTGAATCATTTCTCCCATAAAAAAAACTTTTCATCTGAGAGATACAGTGGATTCAAAATACAGGACCAGGACATAGGTGATAAAAATGTGAATGAATTTAAGGGAATGGGTTGGAGTTAAAATATTCTCTTTTTTCCAATAGAATAGAAACTACTTTATTGTCTACTTTTTGCATGCAAAAGGCATAAATTTGTCTTTGGTGTGCGTGTACAGAAATCTGCTATTAAAAAGGGTACATTAAAACACATCATATCACATCCAGACAGGACACATTAAAACACAACATAAAACATAAAAGCACAATAGAAGCTACATTAAAAGGATGTATCCGATGGTGAAGACTGAATCAGGGTGAAATAAATAGATATGAAGTGCTGTGTGCTGAGGTAGCAGGCTGACTTAGAAAAGCGGCTGTCCTTACTATTTTATGGCAACAGGGACAAACGATTTTCTATAGATATTTTTCTTTGCACAAGGGACTCTGTACCTTTGCCCTGAGGGCAGTAGCTGAAAGTTGTGATTTCAGAGATGTCTGCAGTCATCTAAGATTTTGCTGCTTAAGCATTGGGCTGCTTTTCCATGGTGATAGGACTGTTGGGTTTGTATATGTATATATGTATACATATATACATATACATAAAATAACCTTGACTGATGATGTCATCCTGCATTACAACCTTGGCCTTTACAAGCCAAGAAAGGTTTGACATTATGCATTATGGGAAATGTAGGATTCAGAGTTTTTGGATCTTGTCTCATTTGAGCGACTTAAAATCAGCACATCTTAAGCCTGCTGCTTCAGTTTTAACCATTCTTAGCTGAATAGTTCTAATAATAGCAATGTTAGTTCATCAGTCAACCTCTTTGGTCCAGACAGAAATATCTCAACAACTATCAGCTGGATAGCCATGAAATTTGCACAGATGGTCATCAATGGTTTTCGTCCAGTTTTCACTAAAACAGCAAAATATCTCTACATCTATATGATGAATTGGAACAAATTCTGGCTCAGACATTCATGGTCATTCATACAAAATTGCTGAAGTACACCTATAACACATGCGCAAAAAACACAAAAATTGAACAACATATAATTTTGTTAGTCTTTAATTAGAATTTGCTTGTAACTAGAATATTTACATAACTATAACATGATAAAGCCATTGCTGACCTTTGGCCCTGTCTCTGAGGTCTGTGGTGGGCTTCACTGCTCTCGCATTTGAAAACCAAGATCTCAGTAGGGTGTAAAGCTGATTTGCTGATGATCATATCATACCTTTATTGTATTGCATGCTTTTTTTGGTATATGTAAAGCACTTTTGAAACTCCTATTGACATGTCCACAACGAGGGTTTCTTTTTGTTCATTTTGTTTTGTCTTTCACATAGGTTAAACCATAGCAGTGTGTGTACATGTGTGTTTGGTTAATCTGTGTGTTCTGCAAAGTCTGTTTCAGTGCATGTTGCTTTGTTTAACTCTGTGCCTGTCTATCCTCTCAAACACAGACTAAATGTCAGCTTCGTGATCACCCCTCCTCAGCATCATGAATAAACAAACATTCACAACAAGATCTTTGCATCTGGTGTGTGTGGTCTCATTGAAGCTGTCTAAGGGGCGGGGGACGGGGGGGTGTCCTCTCCTTAGTGTCACAAACATATATCTTCTCAAACCCTGATCCAATGAATATAAGCATTCTTGGTTCATTAAGTTCTTAGAGTAAACCGTGTGATTGACACTTGGAGTAATGGTAAGGATTGGAGCAGCATGTGAGTGTTTGTGTTGCTGGTATAATAATATGTCTATATGTTTAAGCAGCTGTGTACCATCTTTCTCTCTGTGTGTGTGTGTGTGTGTGTGTGTGTGTGTGTGTGTGTATGTGTGTGTGTGTGTGTGTGTGCGTGTGCGTGTGCGTGCGTGTGTACATGTGTGATGGTTGGCCTGTTTCCTGTTGTTTTACTGCTTAAAGGAGTGATACTCTTTAGCACATGAATTACACACTCATAAATGTTTATTCTCAATAACTACTGAGCAGTGTAGCCCCTAGTTTTAATCAAAAGTATGAGTGGTATGTCACGTGTGTGTGCATGTGTGTGTGTTTTCAACTCTGTGCGATTTGACAGTGTTCATTGTTCCTGAAAGCCACTGTAGTTTCTAAATCAAGTCTTTTATGAAGTTCTGCTGCTCTGGGCAGACCATTAACATTTCATGTCACCCTGGCTCACTCTCTGTCTTACTCCTATGGGCATGAAGCAGAAAGTCCCTCTTTGAATAATCCCTTCTACAGTCTGCAAAAGCAGACCATACTGGCCATACTTTAGTTTGATGAGAACTGAG